>PPJJ03000092.1:0-55390 GCA_003705735.3 Blastobotrys peoriensis | reverse complement strand
ACTGTCATCATGCACAATGCTCCCCCAGCTTAATTTGCAGCAAGGTCCCTAACCTCAATATTGTCGATGGTCGGTCCAGTTCCGGCGACGCGCAGGGACCCGCCATAATGTATATGCATTACTATTCATACTGGTGCCTCACCCAAACGGGGCAACAGCGCTCGCTCCCATATGAATTTCAATGTAGTATAATCTGGTAGGTAGCAGCATGAGTGCCCCAGCCAATGCCACTGCGTGCAGTGGTTCGCCTATCCGGTTCTGCCCTGCTGCTGTGCCGCTCTGCCGCTATGCCGCTAATGCCCCCCAGTGGGTCCCATTGCAGTGCTGCAGCAGAGGAAATTGAGGTGGTACACAATCAATACAAGAGGCTACAGAGCGGGTCTGGCGGCACGATAATTTGACTCCCTTTCGAGGACAGTATAGATTGCGGCGCCAGTCTCCTTAGTGTTTTTCCTCTATCACTCCGGACTTCTTCTCTGAGTTCGGACACCGAGTGAAAAATCCTTGCCCCCGAATGTGAATGGGTGAGATCCGCAACGGTTTTCGCCCTAAGGGGGACGCAAATGTCTAAATATGGTGCAAATACCCCCGTACAAAAAAGTAAGTCTGGCCTGAGACCTGTCTGGCAAGACGCAGTGTGGGTGGCATAAAAAGTAAAGTGAAAAATTTGAGTGCGCTACCGACGAGACATGGCCAGAGGAGGCAAAGACTTTCCCGTTGCCCATGTCTACGCCAGTAAGAATCCTACAAAATGGGTGGCACACAGGTACAGATTGCGAGAGACAATCGGTCGGTCAATAAGCAAGGTAGAAAAAATAAAACGGGGGAGGTGGAAAAAAAAAAGTAAAAACAAATAATTCACACCAAAGGATATATATATGCAAAAGGTCGACGAGCTTTCGATACACCTATACTACAATTAAAAGCTTCGTCAGCGTACAAGGAGTCTCCGAGACGTACGAGAGTGACCGGAATCGATAACTTGGAAACCGCGACCGAGAACTACGAGTTTCAAGGAGACGACTCCTTAGCCACCCCGTCTTTACAATGGCCCTCGCCAGATCTTTGACAAAAAAGCTTCAGAAGCTTCGGAGTAGAGCCAATTCGGAGGCTACGTCCCCGACCAGTCCCTCGGGCCCTGCTGGCACTATCAATCCGGCTGGTCCTCCCCAGGAAGACTATTTCTATTCCATCTCGTTCGAGCAAACTTCACGAAATCTTAGCCCTTCTTCGTCGAATGGGTCTCTTTCTACTGCGGGTTCTCCAGTAACTCCTGGTGACCTGAACCTCCACTCCCAGAGGATATACGCGTCGTCGACCGTCAACTCCCTAGGAAGTGACTTGACGACCCCCCTAGGGTCGAGTACTAACCTCGCACCAATGAGTGCTAAGCCTCCCTCTTACGCACGCGAAATCTTGCCGCTACTACACAAGCAGGATTCTACCCCCCATTTGCAAATGTACCCTGGAGACAAGAATTCCACTGTCGCAAGCAATACTGGCAGTCGCTTATCGATTCAGTCCTCTGCGGCGTCGTCGGTGTATTCTCAATCCGCGAGTGTCCCGACTGACGAGGATGAGTCGATCGAGGACCAGTTATTTGTGTCGAATCCCGACGGTTCTATTGAGCCCATCAGTTATCGTGAAGCCCGAGAATTCGATGCTGACGATACGCTTGATGCTCGCGCCGATGAGATGGCCATGAATATCCTTGAGAAGGTTTCTGCCGATGACTACCTCAGGGAGATCAAGACTGGTTCATGGTACATCTAAAACACCGTTCAACCGCTTGTGAGTGCCTGGTGCCCCAAAACCTATTTAATTTATTAACGAATCATGCCTATGTTATACAACTAATTTATTCACTATCAATTCAATGGAGCTCTCCAAGCAAATTTCCTAAGGGATGTCGCCAATACCTTTCCCGTCCGTCCCCCTGACATTACCCATTACCTTGGCCCTGATCCTCACCCTATTAGCATCTGGTTTAGTCGAGTCTTAGACTCGCACAATACTGGCGGTCGACCCGGAAACCCCAGAATTCTTTCCCCGCCTCAATTCCTAACTCTCTGTCTTTAGGTTGCTCAACCCCAGCTCGGCGCCCCTCAGGCAGGCGTGTTGATTGCCCTGTCCGATCTTACCCAGTTCATTGCCCAAGCCCATGCCGCAACCTCCCTAATCGAACCTTCTGCTTCCATCTCCAGTGAGTCAATTGTCGCTCGATACGGTCTTCCATATCGGTTTTCTCCCATCGTTTGCAAACCAATACCGAGGACTTGGACCTGTCCCCGATCTGGTGCTGACCTCTTCTCCGTTGCCGTTGCCGTCTCTCTTAGGTGGGTATCTCAAGTATAGCGGTTAAGGACTACACTGCATGCCGGACCAGTTAGTGTGTATGTATGTGAGGCAACAGGGGGGTGGTGAAACAGCAGTCTCAGTTGCACTGCTGCCCACTGCCGAAGGGGGCGAGCAAGGGCGTAGCATTACTAAGAGGACAAAATGCTTCCACAGGATTCATTCTATTGTCCTAACGGGTTCGCCAGTGGGGGCCGACCAGGTTACCGGTAATATGATGTGTCCGATCTAGAAAGTGAGGTGTAGTTTTCTTCTCGGGTAAATGCCGAAACGCCGGCCGGCATTTTAGGTATTACGCGGGCGCGGGAGAGTCATCATGTATGGGTACTAGCTTGACAACATTTAGACAGATTGGGGTAAATCAAGAGGCATGGCCAGTTAGCTGCTACAAGTGCTTAAAACTGCATAGAACTGTCGGCAGCTATTCGCGGCATCAATTATTCGTCGCCTTGAAACTAGCTTTAGTGCGCCTCCTTCAGTGGTAGCCGCTGTCTGTCCGATTTGAGTGAGGTCGTCCCGATAATTATATGCAGTGGAGCAAAGCCCATCTTCCGGTACCCGAATATTGCTAAGTCGGTAATTTCGTCGTCTTAGTCTTAGTCAATACTAAATCCAGCACCAGTGAGGGTCCGCTACCACAGCGACCGGAGCTCGTGGTTGCTTCATAATGACCCCTTATCCTGCCTGAGAATCTTATCAGTCAGCGTTCTGCCCAATTTTTATTCCGGGTCGAACCTGTCTGCGTATTGGACCCCCACCTTTCTTTCTCGGTTCTCCTGTCCAGCTCCATTCTGCCGCTTACTGTGCCTCCCCGTCCTTCCCTCCACCCCGTCTTCACCCACACAACTCACGACAGTAGTAGCTAATTTGTCGTATCGATCGTCAATCGATCGCCAGTACTCTGGCTTCCACCACCTTACTCACATCTTTGAATCAGGCTGCCAAAACTGGAAATGCATTGCATTGCGTCGCCGTTTGCACGGCTGTGCACCGTCCATTTCGAGAATGAATATGGGCATTGGCGATAGCCGAGACCTGGATCACAGACTACAAACATATCAGTTGAGGCATGTCCTAGACTGCAATGTATCATGTGCATAACTACTTGAGACCCGTTGTCGTTGGCCATGGAGGGGATGGTGTCAGTATGTTGCCACTGTTTGACTCAGCTGCAATTCCGCCCTATCCTGTGCCTTTCGGTGGCCAAATTGGGGGCACTGCGTGCCAATGATGACGAACGCTCTACCGGTCTGGCTGAAGGTGGAGGAGCAGGCTTCCCTCACTACAAAACTCCGTCTCTGCAGACCTCCGGTACGGCCGCACCACCCTTAGTCCTTCTCCGCCGAATTAAAAGGCCCGCACACCGGTTTCGTTCAATTGCATCTTGGCCAAGCATCCCACAGATACTCTCCCTCGGCGTTTAACAGCCGGCTGGCCGGTGTTATACTCGACTTGAATTTTTCACTTTACTGTCTTATCATGACCCCGTGACTCTTGAGGGTGTGACTAACCGCACCACTCGTTCATTGGCTGAGGTAGGCAAAAAATTGTGATCAGCGATTACCATAGCTCGCACGGAACACTTGGGAGTTGATTTCGAAGGCACCCGGGAGGTTTTGATCGTGAGGTTGTCTAGCGGCAACTGAGTCCAGGTTCTCCCACCCAAGAACATAGCCGAGCCACCTCTCCGCGATTATACACATATTTTTGTGCGTCCCCGAGCTCGACCCAGCCCTGTTTTAGCCGTAGCTGGATAAAGCACCATTGAGTCTGTATGTTACATTGGAATCGGTTGAGACTTTGGACTCTTTCGCACTGAATAGTATGGCATCGTTCCCTGACCGTTCAAGGCAAACTCCCTCTGGTCCTCATAATCAGATGCTATCGCATAATCGGCCCGGACCAAATGCGCCTGCATACACGGTGGATCAGGGCCCGGTCACCCTAGCTCCTGGATATGCCAACGGCAATACGGTAGATCAGCCTGGACCAATGTTACAGGTAATGGCAAAGCAAGCTCAGCAGAGGGTTGTTAAGAATCAAGGCTCTGATCCGTCTTTTGGCCAAGATCGCCCAAAGCGCAAGAAAACGGCACGCGCTTGTATACACTGCCAGCGTGCACACGTCACATGCGACGCTGGGCGACCTTGTCAACGCTGCGTGAAAAAGGGGTGTCAAAATACCTGTCATGATGGCGTTCGAAAGCAGGCAAAGTACCTCCGTGAAAGCCCTGGTGACACATCTTCGACCTATTCGAACTCCCCTCCACTCTTTAACCCCAATGCGGCGATTCAAGTGCCTCAGGTCTCAGCGCAAGTGTCATCACCACCAGGCTTTCCACCGTCTCCTCCATCGAGTAGAGCCGTCAACACTGCCAGCACCACCGGTCTAGAAGGAAACAGCACCCCACAGCTTGCAAGTAACGCGTCTGCGATCCCAATGGACAATTCGATTTTGACTTCGCTACACAATTATGATTTCGGCTCCAAAGCTGCCAACCTGGAATACTCAATTCTCAGTAATATGCTCCTATCCACCGGTCCTGGCAAGTCCCGGCGAGGGCCAAGTTCGACTATTAGTGACAACTCAGACATGCTGTCGCAAAACTCGACTACCCCTCCTGAAGGTGGCATGGGATCCCCACACAACGGTTTTCAAATACAGGCCCCTCAGCAGCAGCAACAACAACGGCAACAGCAACAGCAACAGCGCTCAATTGCAGCGGAACTGTTCTCGGAGCTCAATAGCGATTCAGCGTTTTCGTCCAGCAATCAGCACCCCGAAGAAATCTATTCCAGTGTCACGGCTCCGTTCCCATACACTCAAGGCTATCACGCCCTTATTTCGTACCTGAGATCGCGATTCGATAGAAAGCATTTGATCCACATGGCACGAGCGATGGCCGCCTACCGGCCTTCATTTATTGCCACTACAAAAACATTGAAGGAGGAGGACTTGATTTTCATGGAAAAGTGCTTCCAGCGTACCTTATTGGAATTCCAAAAGTTCATTGATAGTTCAGGAACTCCGACAGTTGTATGGAGGCGTACTGGCCAGATTGCCGCTGTTGGAAAGGAATTTTGTATTCTGACGGAATGGCCCAAGGACCGACTGGTTTCGAATCAAACATTCGTCGTAGAGCTGATGGATGACAAGTCTGTTACCGACTACTTCGACGTGTTTAGTCGACTAGCATTTGGTGACTCTCGTGGAGTGACAATGACTGAATGCACGTTGCTGAAACCATCTGGGGAAAAAGTGCCGACGGCATGCACTTGGACAGTGAAGCGAGACGTATTTGATATTCCGATGATGATTATAGGGAATTTTCTGCCGATTCTCGCATAGCTGTCCTTCTAACTGCGCTCAATGACATGACGATTTTTTATGAATGATGACTATCTTTATGACCGGTATTATTACTGGAATATTAAATTATCAATACAATCTACTCTCCTCTATGCTCTCTAATTAGCACAGATCATTTCAAACTCTTAAGAACTTCATCCCGCTCCTTATCTGTCAAACCCCTAAGAGCAGACAAGGCCTGTTGAATCGATCGGTCCTTCTTGAGTTGAGAAATTTTGCCCATGAGCTCGTCATGCTTGGACTCAAGAGTTTCAGCCACGGCACGATCGTTTTCACCATCAGAGACATCGGAAGTGTACCACGACTTGAGTCGGGCAATTTGCTCCAGACGCGAGCTCTGAGGAACAGCTTCCTTGATGAATCGAAGCAGGTACTCCTCGTCCAACCGACGTCGCACACGCCAGAAGAAGAATCGGCGAGCATTGACCCACTCAAGCTCCTTACGGATGGTGTTCTTGGCTAGCATTCGTCCCGATCGGTCATGAAGGTCAGCAAACTGAACCGAAATCTGCTGGTACACCGGCAACAACAGCTTCTCTCTCTCTGCCAGCTGGAGCTTGACCTTGGTGCGCTCGCTCTCTTCAATATCTTTAGACTCCGACACTCGAAGGAGCTCGCCGTACTTCGCGTCCAGTCGCTTCATGGTACTCACAAGCTTTTCCTTGCGGTACTTGATACCGACCATTCCCTCTGGCTCCAGCACACCAGCTCGCGAGTCCACGTCGGCGTACATCTCCATCATATCAGCGTTGATGGTCGGGTCCACCACGACCCACGATCCTCCTCGGAGCTCTCCATGGGGCGGAATGTACGTGAAGATGGGCTGCTTGTACTCCACCAGAGCGTCCACAATGTACGATCCGTACTTGAGGACCTCGTTGTACATATCACGCTGACCACCAGAGAATCCTCGCCAGTTTGCGAGAATCATCAGCGGCAACTCCTCGCCGTGGTTGAAGTCGTTAATGGCCTGAGAAGTCTTGAACGCAGAGTTGGGATACCAGACCTGGCCAGCCTCCTGCACAGTCACTTCTGTAGACTCAGGGTTGGCTGGATCGGCAGGCACGACGTTTTCAACGGTGCGAGTCTCAACACCAATTACACCGAAAGGAATACCGCCAAGACGGGCACGTCCCACGACCACGCCCTTGGCCCATCCAGAAAGAGTCTCCTGGAATGAGCCGCGGTCAAACAGACCATGCTCAAAAGTGCCACTGTCAGTTTGGCGACCGGCAATGAGCCATCGCACGTCATATGACTCCTGCTTTGGGGGCACATACTCCACATCGCGATCCCACACATCCTCATTAGCAAGTAGAGGAATAGGAAGTCCCCGCTGCGCTGGCACGTAGGACATCCACTCAATCAACTTCTCCACTCCAGCCAAATCGTCGTGTGCAGTGAGATGCGACACACCATTGCGGTACATAATCTGGGTACCACCCAGCTGCAGATTGGAAGTATATACTTCACGACCCAACAGCTTGTTGATGGCAGGAGCACCAGTCAGGATGATGGGCTGGCCCTCAATCTGGATCGCACGCTGGCCAAGTCGGACCAGATACGCACCAATCCCCACAGATCGGCAGGTAACAAGGGTGATAGTGAAAATGTCCTTGTATGCCTTTGAAGTAGCGCCAGCAATCAGACCAGATCCTCGCAAGCATTCAACTCCCAGTCCGTCTTCAGCACCAACAATGTAGGTGATTTTGTACCGAGTCTCACCATCCTCCACAATCTTCTCGCAGTCAACCACCTTCTTGCCACCAGCCTTAGTTGTAACCGTCTCATAGGCCTCTGGGGTGAAGTACAAGTACCGGAACCCGGCGTTAGGGTTGTCCTCGTTCTTCCACGCCACGCTGAAGTAGGGGATGAGCTCGTCGGCGACACCAATTCGTGCGCCGGAGTTGGCAGACAAGTAGATTCGAGGGATACCCTCCTTGCGGGCCTGCTCAGTGACTGCATGGAAAAAGGCATCTTCCTGAGGACCGAACGATCCAATCTTGAACGTAATGTCGTTTGCAATCACGATGAACTTACGACCGCGGGGGTACTCTGGGGTCTTGGCGGTGAATTTCCATGCCACCATGCCGACATTGTTAGCGCCAGGTTCTCTCGTGATCTCAGAGAGTTGGCCCGACTCGTCCAACAGCAGTTCCTTGGACACCACCAGGTCATCCGGCACCTTCTGGCCCAACTTCGTCCACTGCGACTGGATCGCCTGTCTGAATAGGTCGGGGAAGTCATAGCAGTAGGTAGTTCCGATCACGTGCGCCTTGTATCGCTTAGGCTGCAGCCATTCCTTGGTCGAGTAAGGGGTGGAAATTGATCGCAAGTGCATATTGCCGGGCTTACCCAGGGACTTGAAGATCCACTCGCACTTGTCATTCTTGACCTCGGTGTAGAGCTCGCTTGTCACCACATAACCAGACACATTGTTGATCATGGCCCTCAGAGGGAAGTTGACTCCAGTAGATGGGTCCGAAATCATGATGCGAATCTCGGCCCCCGTCACTCGAAGTCGCCATAATCGTCGGCCAAATCGCTCCAGGAACCCACCAAACGCGCTCTCAACCTCTTCTGGTACCAGCGGGAACACCGCAGTAAAGTTGATGAAAATGTGGTTGAGGTCAGAGTTAGTTGTGTCAATAACTTCAAGCGCATCGAGAATGTCAGTCATGAGCCGGTTAGCCTCAGAAATTAGGTACGACGGTGTAGAGATGTCATCACGGATTCGGCCAGGACGCACAATTCCTCGAGTGAAATATCGCTTGTCAGTCGACGAATTCTTCGCGATCGCCTCATAGACGTGGATGTTGCGGTTCTCGGTGAACACCGGCTTAATGTCAAAGTTTGACAGACGTCCCAGCTCGAGCTGGAATGCAAGAGCCGGCTCAATGTGACGAATGGTCTTGTCCTCCACAAACTCAGGTCCCCTGAAAGTGAAGTACTTGGGGTAGGCACCATTGTCATTGCCAAACAAGAACGTCAATCGCCTAACCGAGCAGGCTTCAAGCTCCTCCTTGTACTCGTCCACCAGCTCGTTGACTCGGCCGACCAATTGCTCATCGTTCATTCCATCGCCAGTGCTCACAGCAATATTGCACACATTGAGCATCTTCTCTGCGGGCTGACTGGCAGGCACCCGCTGGTTTGCAGGAGACGGCCCCCCGTTTGCAGCAGCAGCCTTGAAGACCACCCCGCCATTTTTGCGCGGGAAAAGCTCCAGTGCCGCCACTAGCGCGTCCTCGATCTCGTCCGGGTTCGCCGCAGGGGCCATCGCACCGTATCGCACGGGTGACACGTCAGTCTTGTCCATCATGAGCGACAAATCAGACACCGAAATGGCACGCGACACGTTGGGCTTGCCGCCATTGGTGGTAGACACCGTATCCCGCGAGGTGGCATTGTAGGCAGCGTTGATTGGGGCCGGCAACTTGAACTTGAACCCGACAGCGGGCAGTGCACCCGAATCCTGGTGGTACGACAGCTCTGTAATGGAGTACGCCCGGTATGCCCTGCGAATATACAGCTCAATAGCTGCCATCACCACATAGGCATCGTTATGGGCAAAAAACTGTGCCAGAACATCAAATACCGTGTACCTAGAGTCAATCACCTCCCGCAGAACCTCGATACTTGGGGCCTTGCGCTCGTACCCAACTTCACCGTAGCTGGTCTCAATCACAGATGATCGCAGGATGTGTTCCAGCTGGTCAGATCGCTCCTTAAGCGAAGGCAAGGCACACTGAATAAGAATTTCTCGCGCTCGCAACACTACCTTGGCAGTTTGGCGTGACTCTAGCTCAACAATCTGCTTGAGCGAGGGTTTGAGGTATCGAGCGATGGTGGCACTGTCTACCTGGCCCGGTTGGTACTCAGCGAGAATGGCCAAAATAAGGTTGTTCTTGGCCCCAACTCGGGAGTGCGACAGCATAATGTCAACAACCTTTCGAAGGTCACTCTTGTTCTCATCTCTTAGTCGCAAAATGACATCTTCCTCCTCTCTGGCCGAGTTAGGACCGCTAAACAGACGTTCCGTCTCCGAGTACTCGTTCAGCAGACCGGCAATCAACTTGTACTCATGTGCAACAAGGCCGTCTCCATATCTCTCACAGATCAAGAGCAAGGGGGCAAACGACTGTCGGAAAATGAGCGCCTCGGACTGGGTCGCAGGCAGGAACTTTTCAAAAGTCTTGAGCAAATGCTTGCCAGGGAACTCGGCCTTGCGGGCCTTAGTACGGTCAACCACAGTCTTGAGCGACTCGTACAGTTTGGCAGGCAATCGCGAGTGCAACGCCGAAATTGAATGCTGCCACTCAGAGTAGGGCAGCTCTGGGTTACGCAAGACCTCAATAAGCTCCTTAAGTGACGACGACATGACCACCTGGTTGTCGTATCCTGAGAGAATGTTTTTCAGCGTTCGCAGGGCATACTCGTACCGCTGGAAGGACTTTGTTCCCACCACATTTGGAGTCCCGTACTCCGGCAACTGGCCCTCAAATGGCTTGGCGTGTTTGACCTTGGACGGGTCATCAAGAGCCAAAATTCCAAGAATGTCTCCAGCAGACAGTGTCGATCCGGGCTGCTTGATTGCCTGAACCACTCCGTCTTCCTGAGCCACCAGCGGCATGTACATCTTCATAACCTCAACCTCGGCGTAGGCCTGTCCGGCAGCGACATGCTCGCCGCTCTCCACAAGGAATCGCACCAACTTTCCTGGAGATGGGGTTCGCAGCTGAGTGGGATCGTTCTCGACCTCGAGCAAGCAAGTCATAGAGTTCACTGACAATCGCGTTGCCCCAACCTCCTCTTTCCAGTAGACATTGTAGGAGTTTCCTCCCACTGCAATAAGCAGTCCACCGTCCGACAACGACTTTACACCGACCTCGACACGCGATCCATTGATGAACAGAGTGTAGGAGTCCAGCGACGATCGGGTAGCGGTGAATTTGTATCGCTCACCCTCGTAAATGAACTCAACAGTATAGAGCGTTCGCAAGGTGTCCTTTGAGGGCGCCTGGCCCTTTTCTAACGACAGGCGGTAGCTCTCAAGGGACTTCTCGCTTTCAATGTGAGCTCGAGTGGCAGCACCGCAAATCACAGCAATGTTTGGATCGGGGCGCTCCGCAGTCAGCTTCTTTGTGATGAGCTCGTCGAGCCAGCCGGTGGTGATTTTGTTCTGCTCAAAGTCTGGAGTCTCCAGCAGCTTGATGAGGTATTCAACTGTGGTTCGGAAGTCACCTCGAATTGACAATTCCTTCAGCGCCACAACCATGTGCTGACGCGAGGCGGTTCTGTTCTCACCAAACGCAAAAATGTGACCGAACTGTGAGTCAGCAAACGAGTGGATACCTCCCTGGTTTCCGACCGAGAAGTATCCCCAAACATTAGACGACGAGCGGAAATTGAGCTCCTGCAGCATACCTCCCGAGGGCTTAAACCCTTCGCCGGGGTCTTCCGAAGTGATTCGGCACGCTGTGGTATGGCCCTTGGGTGTAGGCTTGCGCTGGGACTTGCGGCCCAATTCAGTGCTGAAGTCAAAGTCAATCTCGGTCTTGGTGTGGGGATCGACACCGTAAAACAATCGAATGTCTTTGACATTGTGTAGAGGAATACCCATGGCAATCTGCAACTGAGCAGCGGGCAAGTTGACTCCCGTCACCATCTCAGTGGTAGGGTGCTCCACCTGTAGACGAGGGTTAAGCTCTAAGAAGTAGAATTTGTCGTCTTCGTGAGAGTACAAGTACTCGACCGTACCGGCGGAAACGTACCCAACCAAGCGTCCGAGACGAACTGCCGCCTTTTCCATGGCGGTAAAAGTGTCCGGGTTTGCAATTGTGACAGGAGCCTCCTCGATAATCTTCTGGTGTCTGCGCTGGACTGAACAATCGCGGCCGAACAGAGAGATGTTGTTACCGTATTGATCGGCGAGCAATTGGACCTCCAAATGTCGGGCGTTGCCGGCGAGCTTCATGATGAACACGGGAGAGCCAGGAATCTCACCGACCACCTGATGGTACAGGCTGACAAAATCCTCCTCTCGCTCGACCTTTCGAATACCCTTTCCACCACCTCCTTCCGAGGCCTTAATCATGACAGGGAACCCAATCTTCTTGGCTCTCTCGAGACCATCTTCGGGGCCGGTGCTGCATCCCTTTGCGTACACTTCCTCGGAGACCGAGACCAAACCAGTAGTGGGATCAGTATCCACCTCGTCAACTCCAGTTCCGGACCATGGGATACAAGGAACGTTGGCATGCTGAGCAACAATGGTAGACGAGATTTTGTCACCGAGGGATCGCATGGCCGCTCCAGGGGGGCCAATAAACACAATCTTCTTTGGCGACGCCGCGAGTGATTCAGGTAGATGCGGGTTTTCAGACGCGTGGCCCCATCCGGCCCATACCGCCTGCACGTCAGTACGCTCCGCGACATCGACAATCAGATCCACGTTAGCGTAGTTGTTGTTGTTGGTGCCACCAGGTACTTGGACGTACTTGTCGGCCATGCGAATGTAGTCAGCATTGGCCTCCAAGTCCTCAGGGGTGGCCATGACGGTAAACTTGATAGCACGCTCGTCACCAAACGTTTCGTATGCCCACTTTCGCACTGATCGAATTTCTTTGACGGCGGCAATACCATTATTGGCGATGAGCACGTTAGAGATGACAGTATGACCACCATGAGCCTGGACAAAGTCCTTGACTGCTGAGGGGCTAGCAGCAGCCAGGGAATTGAGGCCCAAGAAGTGGTCGGGTAGTTTTGAATGATCGTATTTGGCCATTGATGATATTCTAGTTAGCACCTACCTTCGCGATTAGTAGATTTTATCATGGCCGATCCCCATGACCGTCTTCCAACTTACAATCTACCGTTAACCCGATTGCGCAAAAAGGTACGAAACCTTGATCCTTCTCTGTTGAATAGGCGTGCAATTACACCCGTGGTAGAGAAGGTACGACACCACACGGATAAAAAACGGTCAAGAGCCTAATCCTACTGCGGGTACCCGAATGCGATGGGCAGTGGCAAAATTGGCTTCGATCAAATACCAGTGATGGGGATTTTCCGGGCTTGATTTGCCTATATAGCTACCAGGCCGACAACCGGATTTTTTTTCAGCCTTTCGCCCCATACTTCGACTGCAGTGCACTACAACAGCTAATCTAGCGGCTGGAAACGCGTTGGGAGCTCAACAAGCGGCGGAAATAGGCAGTCGGTTTAAATGGTCCCGACAGTCAGCCGGGCCCAACAGCCAACAATGTCGGATCCGAGCCAACGTTACATATGGACCGGTTGAACGGGCGAACAGTGTAGGGGTAGGAGTATGGGTGTAGATGTAGGGACAGGTGTAGGGATGGGACGCGATCAGGCGGTGACACACAGCCCCTGAGGGAGCAGGATCGTGTAACGAGCCATGGCTGCCTTAGAGACTTGCTATGTTTACAAGACGACTTGTAATGATAAATATTGAATAACCGATACAAATAGATACTCCCCAATGTTGCCCAACGGCCGCTGGCCTTGAGCTGCAGTTAAATAATGCGCAACTAACCACCGAATCCGTAAAGGGTTCGGCCCTGTCGCTTCAGAGCGTACACGACATCCAATGAGGTGACAGTCTTTCGCTTGGCGTGCTCAGTGTAGGTGACAGCGTCTCGAATGACAGACTCAAGGAACGTCTTGAGGACAGTTCGAGTCTCTTCGTAGATAAGAGCAGAGATACGCTTGACACCACCACGTCGAGCGAGACGTCGAATAGCGGGCTTGGTAATTCCCTGAATGTTGTCACGCAAGATCTTTCGGTGACGCTTAGCGCCACCCTTTCCAAGTCCCTTTCCTCCTTTGCCACGTCTAAATTAGTACCAGATTCAAGTGTGTCAACACATAGGACAGTAGGGCACTCCGGCTGCATCGTGCTTCTTGCCTTGTCCCCGCTCCCTTCCTGTCTCCCTTTCCTCCCTACATTTCACTTACCCAGACATTTCTATGGATACTTTTGCTGTTGATACGGTGTTATAAACCTGTGTACGTTAAAATGTGGCGATGGCATTAATATATTAGAATTTCTCCTTGTTGATACCCCTATCCTGTTCTAAGATGTACGCCGGCAAGAATAAATCACAGCCCGGCGGTAGCTGCTTCGCTATTGGCTGCTCACGCCGCCGGTGCCCGACAAATTCAACTCCCATAACCTCCCAAGATTTGGGCACCCATTTTTGCCCCTGCTGAAATCCGGCTGGGCATGGCCGCAACCTCCCAATGTTGATTCTGGTTCAATGATATTAATGTGTGCGGCTGGAGAATGTGGCGATTTTCGTGGTAGGGGACGATGCAGGACCGCGATTTAGTTTAGTTTGGGAGGGCGCCTTGGGCGCAGATGGAGGAGGCAATGCGTGAGTGGAGGAATGCCGGGCCGGCAGGATTGGGAAGTAATTGGGGCCAGGACAATTTAGTGCGGACTAAGGTGGGCTGACAAACGGAGATGCTGGGATTGGCCGAGAGACGGGCAGCTCCATTGAACAGTAGGCACGGAGGGGTCTAAAGGAGTGTGCTCTGTGGCTCTCGCGGGTATGTTGTACCAGTTCTTATGTTGATAGCTCGACTACAGATTGTGACGTTAAAGGATTCCTATTGCGAAGTAAATGTGGGGTCTAAGTAGCTAGCGCAGTAAATCTTGATAGCCGTCCAATTGCCAACCAGTGTGATTAGAGCAGAATCGAACTCGGGCTAAATGACCTTCAAATGAACCAGACAATTGACTCCACACATTAACAGCAGCCCCCACGTAATTCCAGCATTAGAAGTGTCCTGTATATCTACGCTGCCTCCTACTGGCCCCGGTCGTCGCGTCGTCCTCGCTCTTCGCCGGCGTGCGGCGGGCTGCACTGACCCAGGTTTTCCATTTTTTTGGCATCGGCTGATTACCGAGTCAACTCGGGTCGGCCAAATTGGAAATTTGATCCAGCGACTATATCTAGGCGACTAGCACGATAGAAGCCTGGGAGCTGAACACCAGGGTACCTGGACAAAAGGAGACCTAACAAAAAGGTGCCACCGCAACCATAGAATACCAGGCCCGACCGCTTTCACCAGATTGCCTGCCTGATACAGAGTGTTCATCGACCTACTGGGACTGCCAAAATGCTTCGAAATATCGCCCAGCGGCGGTTGCCAACTGCAACAACTTGCATTCACGCTAGACACATTTCGACCTCAAAAAACAGGCCGTCGCCCTCGGCAGCAGCATCATTCACAGAACCCTCGCCTGCACCCCGACCCAACCGTCGCCGAACCCAGTTCACCGACAACCTAAATAAGGGCCCATCATTCGATGACTTCGTCAATAAGCGAGCGGCCAGAATGTCGTTTGATCCAGTGGCAGCGGCCGCCGAGGTCGGCGAGACTAAACGACTCCCCTCGTGGCTGAAGACGTCTGTACCGAAGGGAAAGAATTTCAGCAAACTAAAGGACGATTTACGAGGACTCAAGCTGCACACCGTTTGCGAAGAAGCTAGGTGCCCAAACATCGGCGAATGCTGGGGAGGGTCCGACAAGTCGAAGGCCACTGCTACAATCATGCTCATGGGTGACACCTGTACCCGAGGATGCCGGTTCTGCTCCGTCAAAACGAGCAGGAATCCTGGCGCACTGGATCCCAACGAGCCGGAGAATACCGCAGAGGCAATTGCAAAGTGGGGCCTGGGATACGTTGTACTGACTACAGTAGACCGGGACGATTTAATAGATGGAGGCGCTCACCACTTTGCAGACACTGTAAGAAGGATCAAGTCCAAGGCACCTAGCATTCGAGTCGAGTGCTTGTCCGGAGATTTCCGTGGTAACCTCGAGATGGTTGACGTTCTAGCTCGATCTGGACTGGACGTTCTTGCACACAACGTTGAAACCGTCGAAGAGCTGACACCATTTGTACGAGATCGACGCGCGACTTTCAAACAGTCACTGGCAGTACTGGCTCGGGCCAAGGAAACTGTCCCTGATTTGATTACCAAGACTTCAATCATGCTTGGATTCGGCGAGACAGAAGAACAAATTGAAAGTGCGCTGAAGTCATTGAGACAGGCCAATGTGGATGTGGTCACGTTTGGCCAGTACATGCGTCCCACGAAGCGACATCTAAAGGTCGCAGAGTATGTCACGCCTGAAAAGTTCCAGCACTGGCATGATCGGGCCATGGAACTCGGATTCCTGTATTGTGCATCAGGGCCTCTAGTGAGGTCCTCCTACAAGGCAGGCGAGGCCTTTATCGAGAACGTTCTTAACAACCGCAACAAGGCTGCCGCAACTGCACCCACCGCCACACAGGCGACTACCTAACCGCTGCTACACAGCGACGGTACATCATACAGCATCTTTCAGCTATCATATGAGGACCGACCCATATACATGTTGAATACAAAGCATTCTATATATCCCAAAGATCTGCCTTTCCCAGGCCATCAGATTAGCTGCTGCCCGAGAATCTCCCCCGCAAATACCTGATCATGACAGGAGAGTAGATCCGCAAGCACACCTGGCGGGAGCTTGAGGGTTGGCGAAAACACAATACTGAGGTTGCGCACGTTCATCTTGTTGTGATCGCTGTGCGCAGCTACCTCTCGAAGAAAGCTACACATAACAAACAGTAAGTCGCGGCTTGGGCGAGGCGTCTGCTGAATGGCCTTCCTCATGGCTTGCACACGCATTGTCGTATGGGAGTCGGCGCGAAATAGAGGATCGCTATCAAAGTTGTGGTCAATTAGTCTCTCGGGCAAGTCTCGGAGATAGAGCTTGAGCAATCCGGTTACCGTATGTATCTCTTCATCGGACTTGAGGATATCGACATCGTCTTCCTTGTTGAATCGTTGTTTTAGCGATTGTATGGCGCTCATTGGACCGCTTAGCCGGAAAATACCCTCTTCTTCCAGCGCACCTTTCTTCACCAAGTGATTAATACACCGAAACACCACAGACGGGACGTCTCGACCATAGAGCTGTTTGCAGGAGTATGCCATTGCACCTGGAACCGTGTTTCCAAACACATGGGCGGTCAGCCCGGAAGAATCTGAACCTGCACTGCTCTTACGGCTTTGACCAGACTGTTCAGAAGGACCATCATCAGCGAGCTGCTTTGATTTCTTGAAGAAATAGAACCGGCTCTTGCGAGCTTCTTCTCGAGAGGCACCCTTTGCCTCACTACCCGTCGCTGGCCGCGGTGACGGCGGAGCCAGCTGGTCCATCATCACAGACGCAGACGAGACCGAATTCTTTGACGCAGTGGGCCAGAATCGGGCGGCCGCAGAGCCAACGCTCCCTGTCTGCTGCTGCTGCCGTGAGCTGCTGGCTGCCGAGCTAGACCTGCTGATGTTGGTATTGCCAATTGCACTCGGGTTGGGACAGGATCCTGCTGCCCCGGTACCATATTTGAGGGCATTGACCCAAGCATCACGCTCCACATCCGACTCCGCGCAAAAAAAGTGCTTGGAATCTCGCCTGCCCTTCTCCTCGACGATCAATGCGTGTTTATACTCCATGAATTCTAGCTCATCCACATCTCTTGCGTCCAGTTTTGAGACCTTGGATTCAAACACGGTGATCTTCCCACCTAGTTTCGAGCCGGGGTATTCATAATAATATAGGACCCCGTTTCTCAGCTCAAAATACCGCGCCTTCCACGCTCCCAAACTGCGCCCGCGCTTCGTCAGGTAGCCAGCCATGGCGGTATCTTCGTTGGAGGGCAGGATAAATTTCGACAACCCGTCATTGCCAAGAAAGTAGAACAAAAAATCAATCATGGGACTCGGCAGAGATGGGCTTTGAAATACAGCATTGAAGAACTTCTCTAGACCTTCACATCTAGCGTCCACTTTGGATGGAGTGTGAGAAGAGAAAAGCGTCTTGTCAGGTAGGGTCGGAGCCGATTTATCACCAAACTCAAATTTTAGCTTGGATTCTAGTTCCTGCAACGCTCCGTAGGTCTTGGCTAGCATCCACATTTCTTGACCAGTATCGCGGTCTCTAATTGATACTATCGCCACCACTTGCTCTTCCTTTGACGACTCCCTCTTGACACCGGTGATTCGAGTGAAAACAGTATGCAGCACCACCGCATAAAGAGCTGGCATGCTATTGGGCATTATGCGAACCAACATTTTCACATAAGGACCCCGAGCGAGACTATTTCCAGTGAGCTCCAAGGTATTGACTCCAAATTCCCGCACACTTGATCCAGAAAACTACGTTAGAAAAAAAATCCATTGAGGCCCCCCTCACTTGCCACTTGAAAGACTTACCAAACTCGATTCAGAGCCTTGAGGCATAAGACTCGTCCTATTGCTACTACTGACATGAGGGTCGATAATCTGAAAAGTTCCAACTCCGGTTGTGTTGGGGTCAGCGCTCATACAAGACACATTGCGATGTCGCTCGACAACATTTGGCGTAGTTATCGGACTAACAACTGAGATATCGTCGTCTATGGTGGGGTTTCTAGAAGAACTGAACGAAACCATGCTCGCCGCGGAAACAGGCGAATCATCGTCCTCTCCTGCAGCGCTGTGACCGGAATATCCCGATAGAGAAGCGCTATCTAGTTTCTGTGGTGCCACCGGTTGCTTCGGACTAGAGGCGCCATAGCTGTTGGCAAAGTTGTTGTTGCTCTCAATACCGTGCTGAATTGGCATGCGCGCTCGCATGCTCATTGGAGAATGAGCCATGGTACCACCCTTTCCGTTAACATCTAAAGATTCTTGCTGTCCATCATAGGACTGTGAGGGTCGTATCAAGTTACGATCTATTTCTGGAGCCGAGAGTGATGGCGAACGGAAATTGTATTTGCTCATATGGTCTCGAGCTTGTGCACCTCCAATTACCTTACGCTCAGCCAGGGAAATGCTCCCCAAGCTCGCTTGGCTGCCCATTGACCCTCGCTCCGGGGACCACAGACTCTTGCTTTCGGTCATTGTGGGCATTTTCCAGGTCTCCAAAAAGTAATGGAAAACGCAGCGTACTAAGAAAACGGGCCTCTTTAGATAATGATTTCGCCGTTATAAGTTCTCAGGCTATGAAAGCAAGGGTCCACCACTCCTTTCTGAGGTATCTTCGCTGCTCTGGATCAGCGATGGATTGTGAAATGGCAACCAATTAAGTTTTCACGCAGCGGTAAATTAACTGCCCGTTCATCTGCGAATGTAGGTATGAGATATCGGGCATCGGGGCGAGAAATTTAACCTTGCCGCCTTCCTAGAACGTTAAAAGTTAACCTTAGGCAGTCCGTTTGATTAAGACGAGTCCTTATGGCAGTCAAGAGGGAAACGGCAGTGCCCAAAACGGGCCGCGAATAGTGGCCAACCCCAAGATTTAACAAATCAGCCTCCAGTCACACTGGAGAGATAGGAAATCTTGTTCCTGCACGACCGGCAGGTAGGTCAGACGATCAAGACAGGCTTAACTGTTTGGGTTTGCAAACAATATATCACCTTTCAGCTTGTTGTTCCATAGCAAAATAGGTGTCACACATTTGTACTAATTCCTCTTTTTCGACTCGCTCTTTCTTAACTAGGTCATTGAGAGAGGCCACTTGTTCGTTGAGGTCGTCTATTCGCTCATCCATCTTCTTTTTTAGGGCGGAAATCTTAGTCGCATGCTTAGCAGCATAAAGCTTATGAACCTTGGCAGAGAACGTCTCCAATTGTTTCTTGTGTGTACGGTCGTTGGACGCAAGCTTTTGTTCGCTTAGCAACAGGGCGTCGCGGAGGGCATCGAGTTCTGCGTCCTTGCCAGCAAGCGCTGCTTTAAAGGATTGTATTTGGGTCTCGTATTCTGCGCGCAGTGTATCCACATCCAACATTGAAGGTTCAGACTGAGAGGATTGTATGTTTCCATTAGCAGAAGTAACAGCTACTGGGTCTCCGGGGTCTGAGTCCAGGTGACCTGCAGGAACGTCGATTAGGCTCAACTCGTGCTCCTCTTCCTTGCGCCGGTTGTCAATGTCTGACACCTGGGCCTGAGGTATTTCAATCGGATCGATGAGTTTCCCGTTCGTGACTTGGGGAGTATCCAGATCCAAAAAGCTCATCGAATTCACTGACGCCCCTTTGGGGGTAACAGTGGTGGGCTTGTGACTAGTCGAGTGTAAGACATGTCGAGAACGCCCTGGTGCCAGTTTGGATATGGCGGGGGTGGTGACCGAATCAGAGAACGCACGCTTAGGCATTGGCCCACCAGAAATACCTCCCGCTCTCTTTGGCCTTTGAATAGAATCGAGAATTGTCCTACTGATATCAGCCGACTTATCCTTCCTAGCGGGAGTAGCTGATTTCACCGGTGAAAACGGACCGCGTTCTCTTGCACTCACGCTTCTACCTCTGCGCACAGGAGACGGCACTGGGAGTCCACCGTGCGTGGACATGGCAGAACCTTAGCACCAAACGAGATGAAGACCAGGGACCCACGAATTGGAATCCAGGCTTTTGTAGTGAGATTTCACGTTGATTTTTGGCTGATTTTGAATAATATCTCATCTCGGTGTCGACGCGTTTACGCCGCACGACAGATCAGGAATTTATGTCGAAGATCGGCCGTTTGATAAGGCAACTGCAAACATCAACAAGCCACTAAACACTAAGAGCAGCTTCAATTGTATTCCCAAGACGTAATCTGTACACTCTGCACCAACTGGTATGAATCGTACAATAACACGCGGCATAGCGTCCTGCTTCTGGTTGTGCTGCACATGGGTCTACTTAGTGGACAGGCCGTGGCCCACGAACTTGCTTGAGCAAAATGACCGGGCAGAGATACTAGCCATAGTGATGAAGGTAATTGGGTTCACTTTGGGTCTTACGCTTGGATTCTTTGCAGGAATGACTGGGGTGGATGAGTCGGACCCAGATCGTAGCAGCAGCCACTGTCAGTGGTCTCTGCATCCTGATGCATATGGCCAGCTTTCTATCGCTTTGTGGCTGATTATCCTATGTATCTGCAAGGTTGCTCGAGACGAGGGGCAGAATTCAACTGAGCCGGCTGTACTCTTTGCAATTGGTATGGTGTTGGTGGTTAGGGTCATATCCAGGCGAGTGTCCACCATACTCATTCAAAGGCACTGGGAGAAGCGCCAATTGAAGAAGTTTTCCAAGCGGAAGCGAGGCGTTTCACCCTGACCAGTAGCCAGGGCTGCTGGTACTGCCATGACCTATCACACTTGCTTTCCTCCTCAGTAATTGCGGAGGCATTCTATCAGAAAACAAGATATCGGCTCTCATATTGCATAACCAAATAATGTGAACTGATGCCAGAATGGTACAATAGCTATTGCCAACTTATCGGCGACACGCACTGGACGTGTCTATCTCGCCTCTCAGCTCGCCCTGTCGCCGTACCTCACCTCACTGGCTGGTGTGTCAGCAACAGTACATACGCTTACAGTGAAAATTAAGACCCTGACTAACATACCACCAGCTCGCCCTCCAAGCGGAATCAGTCTTCAAGCGAACTATCCTCCACAACGCTACCGGGAATTGCGCACTATCCGAGCTCTTGGCCTTATGTTCCCTGTGGCTGTACCTTTGCAGAAGCCTACCTCTATAATATGCGCGGTTTACGCTAGCGTGATCTCGCCTAAACAGCAGAACCTGGTTGTAGCCAAACACGGGACCTTGGAAATCTATACCGTATCTTCTGCTGGTCTGAAACTAGTCACTTCGATTCCAAGCGACGGAAGGATCATATCAATCGCATCGTTTCGTCCTTCCCAAAAGGGTAGTTCTCATAAGCCCTTATCTGATTGGCTTTTGGTGACTCTAGAGAACTCATCAACCTTCGTTGTCGCATATCTTGATGGAGAGCTGGTCGTCAAAAATGATCTCGGTGGCCCTAAACAGAGATTGGCTCCAGGAAGCCAAGTGATCGCTGTGGACCCAAGCAGACAGTACATCGCCCATCACCGTTTTGCTGGATATATCAATCTATACAGGCTTTGGACCCAGCCGACTGAAGCAGCCTCGAAACTGAGACTTGCGGACGAAGAAGAAGCGAAGCTATTCAAGGCTAGCCACAGCCTGAGTCTGGACTTCATTGCAATATCTGATCTTGTGTTTGTGCTGGGATTTGGCAACCCATCTATTGCCGTTTTATCGAGTGAGCGCTCTACAGCGGGGCAGCGCATCGCCTTGTATGGTATTGAAGCTCGTGGATCCAAACTCAAAGAGAGGTACTCAAGCTCGAATATCCCGGTGGATTCCACTCTACTTATCCCATTGCCCGACCCTGCTCAAGGCTTTATCGTATGGGGCCTGGGGGAGGCAGCTTACTTTTACAATGAGAATAATCACACCCACCGGAAATCATTCATGTTTGATGCTGAAAAACAGGGTCCATTCTCTGCATTTGCAACTATAGATAGTTCGCGCATCTTACTGGGAAGCAAGACTGGCAATCTGTTTCTGGCGGTTCTGGTAATTGATTCTGCGAATTTAGTCAAGGACATCCAGTTACTCGAAGTTGCTGGCGTTGCTCCACCAGCTACCAGCATCGTCCACTTATCGGCAGAGTACTTTTTTGTTTCCAGCCATTTCTCGCATTCGGCGCTAATAAAGCTGGGCATTCGGTCGAAATTCGACATGCCAGAGGCTGAAGTGCTTACTGAACTTACAAATCTCGCACCAATCTCTGACCTCGTTCCATATGTCCACGGCGGCCGCCTCACAGTGACAGTTGCATCTGGTGGTTTTGAAATGGGGGGACTGAAGACTTTGGTGCGGGGTCGAGATTTCAACACTATAGCAGAGTTTGATCTGGAATCCGCAGAAACGATTTCCAAACTATGGTCGCCCCTAATGGATACAGTTGTTGTGAGCTTTGTCGATGGGACTGCCAAAGTGTACAAACTGGGCGAAGAGCTTGATGAAGTGACGAACTGGGTAAACGGTGACCTCAAGGATATTGTCAATATTGGTAAAGTGGGGGAGATAGCTTATGTTGTAACTGAGGGAGGAGTAGCTGCACAAGGGGATCAGCTAGTCTCGCCTGTGGGAGCGGATGCCGTTTCATTCGCAGGATTTCTTTGCGATGCGATCGTACTCGGTACTTATGGACGCAAGCTAACATTAATCAATGCTAACTTGCAAGTCCAGGACGTCAAGTCTTTGGAATTTGAAATTGCTGCTTTATCAGCAGCAGGGGAGTACTGCGCAGTTGCATATTGGGAATCGCCAAAAATTGAGCTGTTTTCAACGGCTGGTGGCAAGCTAGTATGGGTGGCCTCGACGTCTATTGACCCTTCCGACCCTGTGCGGTCGCTTGAAGTACGCATAACTAAGGATGGAATGACTTATGTCTTAATTGGAACGGGAGGAGGTGAACTGCTAGTGGCCAGAATGGTGGAAGACACACTCAAAATCCATCAACGGGAGCGGTTTGGCACAGGGACTGTTGTTTTGTACCCCGCCGATGATGCAGTACTGGTGGGCTCAGATCGAATGGCAATACTGAAATTCAGCTCGCGGCACATTGACACCGCTGAAATTACCCCAGTGAACCCTGGAAACTCAGTAACAAACTGGGCCTGCGCCATCGATTCCACCATATTCGGGGCCTCTTTGATCTTGTTGGCGTCTGGATCCAGTCTCCGACTGACTAGAGTAAGCCAAGGGAGTGCTGTTGATGTTGCCGAAATGAGGCTAGAAGAATTGGTACATCGGCTTTGCTCCCTTCCGCGGATAGAACATCTGTCTATTATTTTGACGGCATCAATGGATCCTGTGTTGAAGGGCAGCATTAGACTAGTGGATGCGAAAATATACGAGGTATTGGACTCGATCGATCTTCCAGAGAATGAGACACCCCAGTGTGTGATTGCGTTTGATTCGGATTTTCGCGGGACTCAGCTTGTGGTTGTCGGTACCTCAATCGAAGATGAAGAGTCTCCAGAGGAATTGGGCTCCGAGAAGGGGCGGCTATTGCTTGTACAAGTTGAGCAACCCGAAGCCCAGGAGTACAAATTGGAAGTATTGCAGAAGCTGAACACGCCGCATAGCGTCTATGACTTGGCCCGAACCTCAGCCACGAACTCAGTTGGGTTCTTTGCTTCAGTTGGCAACAAAGTTGTGGAGTTCTCGGTTGTCCCCTCAGATGAATTTGGCCAATTCCGTATCGATTTCGCTCAATCGGAGGCCCAATATAACAAGCCGTTATTTACGAGCTCGTCCTATTCTGTGGCGATATCTACCAACACAATTGGCAGTGAGGATTGCATCCTGTTTGGGGACCTTTTGATGGGAGTCACTGTGGCTACAATCGAGAATGACAGCAGGCTATCAAAATTCCCCAAGAGCCAGGCCATGTCTATCGTGGATGCCGCTTTCATACCAGGGGGCTGCAAGGACACGGACAATGGCCGCTCCGTGCGTCCCGGAGACCCCAGCCTAGGGGTGGCTTACATTGCCTCAGATGTGGATGGATATCTTCATTATAAGATATTGAGAAGAGAAAAAGATGATGCTCACAACGACGAGGTTGAGGAGGTTGAGACCGAAACAGCGCGTGACTGGAGTCATCTCTTTCACAGCTCTGTGAATCGAATCAAGGCTCTCACTTTGGCTGAAAGGGCTGCGATCCAAGTGCAAAAGTTACCTCGTGACATTGAACCAATTGCTGTGGTGGGGACAGCTGATGGCGGAGTTTATCTTGTTGCCACTCTTGCAAGCTGCGATTTCCTTGATTTTCAAAGATTGGGAAACGAAATCAAACTGGTGGGCCACCGGCTGCTAAGTACCCAGGAAACTGGTCTAAGGTAAGTTGGCACTGACGAATGAGGTGACCAGTGCAGTATACTAACCTAGCTCGATGGTGGACATTGGATTACTATCGGAATTCCATAACGTGTCCGAAGTGCACAAGGAAGAAATCCGCCACAAATTCGAGAATCTCGACGGTATCCTCGACTATGTCGACAGCCTATTGGAATGGTGATAAAAACGCAGAATCCAGGTGCAAGTGTGGCTACATCTATTGGAATAGCGACATCAGTTCGGACATAGACAGCTTGTTGGCCTTGACATTTTTCTGGATAGGACCGCCATCGACCACTCCGTTTGCAATCTCTCGTTTCTTTTCTTGTAACCAGAGAATCCGCTCTTCCACTGAATTCTTGATGATAAAAACATGGACATCGACGTCTTTGGTTTGCCCGATTCTGTGCACTCGGTCTATTGCTTGCTCCCCAATCATTGGATTCCACCAAGGGTCGAGAAGTACCACTTGATTGGCACAGGTCAAGTTGAGACCCAAAGCACCAGCCTTGAGAGAGCAAAGAAGCACCTGGGTATCGGGGTCCTTTCGAAGCTGGTCCAATGCCTGTTCTCGCTGGCCACTGGCCATACCCCCGTCGTACCGGGAATACTTTATTCCGTTTTTCCTTAGACAAGGCCCAATCAAGTCTAGCATTGACGTGAATTGGCTAAATACAATTGTCTTCCTAGGATCCTTTCGCAGCACTTTCAGCAACGATCTAATCTTTGTGCTGGTGCCATGAAGATCCAGTTCTTGGCGTTCCTCCATTCCCAATGTTTTCAGGTCTTTCATCACCCCGGACGATGCCCCGATATCCAAATTCTTCATCAGCGCATCGAGATTATCATCGTCAACCGACGATGCCAAAGAAGCCTGGTCTTCAGAATCGATTTTACCATGAGCAAGGTCACGATGATCGCAAATTTGTCGCAATCGCAAGATTAACAGCAGTGCCGACATGTAGCTTGCACTGCCGTCGTCCAGCATGCTCTTCACAGCCGACCGAGCTCGCTTTTCGATAGCAGTGTAGAATGCCCGCTCTTCGTCATCGAATTCCAGTAACTCAGTGTGAACACGTCTCTCCGGGAGAGACACCCCTGATGATTTCAGCACCTTCTTTGTTCGCCTGAGCATCACTGCGAGCAAGAAAATATGGAGGCGTTTCATAGCGACTGCAGTTTGTCCACGCCTAATTGGCCGAGCAATGTGATCATTCCAGATGGAAAAGTCCTCCCACGGCCTCATATGCAGAAATTTGATTAGCGCCTGCAGTTCGTCAACATTATTCTGGATTGGAGTTCCAGTGAGACACCAGCTCTGAACTGCATGGATTGCGCAGGCAGCTATTGATGTCTTCGAGTGACGATTCTTGATAGTATGGGCCTCGTCGGCTATAACTCGCCACCAAGTAAGATCAAAAACAGGACCTTTGCTTTCAAAATCCGATAAAATGACGTGGTAGGTCGCGATGACGACGTCGTACTCTTTAAATTCCTTTGAATCCTGGATACGTGACTTTCCATGGTGGACGACTGCCCGCAGACGGGGGGCCTTAAGTGTTAGCTCTGAGTGCCATTGATGAATTAGTGCCAACGGGGCAATGACCAACGTGGCTTTGGTATGCTCTTTGGGCAGCCGTGAACGCACATCATTGGGCTGTTTGTTGAGAGGATTCGACAAAATTAATGCAATAGACTGCACAGTTTTTCCAAGTCCCATATCGTCGCATAGAAGTCCACCTTTCCCTCCAGACGCATCCCTAAATTCACCCTTAAGCAGGAACTTAAGGCCATCTACTTGATGGGGCAGCAGCGACACCTTGAGACCGTTGACATCCTCTGTGACGCTATTGCCGTTATACTTTATGTCGTCATTGCCATCATCCTTGGCGCCGTCAAATGAATCAAAAAAGCCCATAAATGCTTCGGTAGCCTTCTCAGGCGATAGAAACGTCCCACTCGACTCGGCAGAATTAGTTGAAGCGCCGCTTGATCTTGAGGTGCGCACTGCAAATGAATTACTTCGCGATCCCCACCGTTGGCCACCCGAAAGTATACTCTTCTGGGAGTCACTGAAAAGGTCCTGAGATTCGTCCAATTCCAATGGCTTTACTTTTTGGAGCAGTGACGGCTTAGCAGGTCGGCTCCATTGACTGCTTTTTGGTGTGAGTGGTTCCATAAATGAGCCGGAGAATGCATTGAATGACTTGACTGGAGAGTCAAAAGTCTTTGTAGGTGAGGGCCCAGCGTATTTTGCAAACCCTGAGCTGTGGTCGGGCCTCGACGCTTGGCTAGGTTTTGGCCGATACAGCCCGGCAGCTGCCAACTTACTTGAGTCTGCAACATTCTTCGCGTGGATACCATCTGATTCAGCGCTTTTGAGGGACTCAGACGTCCGCGAGGACTGAGCATGAGGTTCATTGGCGGCGTAACCCGAACCGTGCCATGGCTTTGATTTTGGGCTCACGCGATGAGGGCCAGGTGGGGGTGTAATTTTCTTTACCGGCGCTTTAACATTCTCAACTGCTTTGGAATGAACGCGACCAAAGAATCCCCTGCCGGGCTTTTGCGATGTTGCCGGTGGAGGCACTGCTTTCTTGCCCGGGGCTTTGGCATGGCCAGCTTCTTTAAGTGCACCTTTCTCTTTTGAGATCGAGAGCCCTTTGAGCAACTCACCTAGATCATCCTGCCCTTCGTTAGATATTGGGGGATATATCTTTGAATTGCCTTGAAAGCTAGGCGAGGGAATGCGCTTGGTACCCGACGTGCTGCCCTTATCTGAAACCTGGTTGCCCTGGCTCCGAGCTTCAGGAATTCGGGGTTTGGTTGGCGAACCCAACACCTCCAGCAGGTCGGAATCACTTTCATCTGCACTCGAATCTGAGTCCACCACGACCATTCTACGTCGACTGGGGCCCGCCGCAGTCGGCTGTGGTGTTATTCTTGCCATATTGCCCGCAGACCCTAATTGTGAATTCGCAAACTTTAACTGGCCCTTTATCAACTTTTGATCTCAGAGATGCAGCTAATTGTTTTGATCCAGCCGCATTTGTAGGCTCATCAAATCCACTCCACTAATAGATAGTCTCAATAATAGTAGGAGCCCAAACACTTTACTTGAGGTACAGTGACAAGCTGACCGCCAAATCTGCAGTATGGATACTAAGAGTGCAACAGAATGCAGCAGAGAGTGGAAGTCGATTTCATAATTTCGCGTGCTGGTGCTGGGTGCTGGGTGCCGATCAATATGATCTCATCGCCTCTTGATTAATTTGTGAATGAGGCATGGCTGAGCTCGTCGGTAATAAGGCAATTAGGGCGATTAGGCAATTAAGACAGTGCGGAGATAATTGAGCCCGTGACTAGTAAGACAAGAAGGTTAAGCCAATCCGTAGGTAGTTAGCATAATGTTGAAAATGGCACTTGACTTTCGAATTACTACCGTCTCTATCACACGACTTTGTGCTATTAATACTTGCTATAAACGCAATGACCATACTATATAGCTACCAGAGGGATGCCGTTAAAAAAAAGCGACGCCCCCATTGGCAGCAATGGTTACCAGCCCCAGCATAGATTCAGTCGGCAATCGTAATGCCATCATGACGAAAAACCGTTATTCCCATCGTCTATCTAAATCGACCCGGCGATCACATCTGAGCCGGTCAGGTTTCCTCCGGTACGTTCGATGTGTGAAGGCGTTTCCGTGGGGTTTGAAACACTCCGACCACCCAATTAGCTTGGTCCGGTGCGTATACGGAAAGGTAGTGGATCACTATTTGCGAATCTTCCCAATCAATATCCCGAACCGCAATTGCACAGCAAACCAAACAGCGCGATACCCTTTCAATAGCTATCATGAACTTGATAGTTGCAGCATTGCAAGCCACGATCACGGCGATGAGGTAGAGCCATTGTTCCCACCAACTGGTAAATCTCTGTCCGATCTCTCCGATCTCACCGTACATCAAGATGAGAGAGACAAGGACCGGGATTCACTGACGTCCGATGGCGATGGGCCGCTAACGGATAGTGACGGCGACTTCTACAGCATAGAAGAAGACAATGTCGGCCGGAAATGTCGCCCCGGACCCGAAATTTGTCAACCGGAGCCGAAGTTACCCCGCGGCCAGGAGGGAGTCGGCTCCGGAAAGGCTCGGTTTAGTGTGTATAATTATGGGGAGATCGACGGGTGGGATGCCAGAGAGGAGGGCCCATTCCAGTCGGCGAAGCGACTGTCCCAAACATACACCTACGCCTATCCTGCAGTGAATGGCGGCATTGGGGACGACGAAATATGCATTCTTGCCGCTTGAACACTGGGCCCCACTGCACCATGAATGCAGGTCTGCAAGCAGGTGCCGAAAAAAGCGGTTCCTGTACCGCACCTTGAGCGGGTTTAACGCCCGGCCCCGACTTGGCCCGGCAAATCAGATAAGCGATCGTTTCCCGTTTAAGCTGCATACCGTGTCGGGACCAAGCCCGATCTGATAACTCCGGAAACGGAAAGGTTCAGCCCATCTCCCAAATCTGTAACAAATATAAAGGTGAAAGCAACCAGTGTTCTAATAGAGGGGACAAGAACAAACCATCGAAAGCGCGACGTTGAATAGACTTGTGCAAGGCCTTTCGTCATGTTGACCTGGCTGTACCAACGCGCCTATACTGCGTATTACGTGATCAAGTTTATCTGTAATGCGTCAGTACAGGCTCTATTGGCAAAAATCCATAGGCTGCGGTACGTTCCCGGCTCCCACCCAAGAACCATCGCGGTTGTTGGGGGTTCGTGGGGGGGATACCAAGTTGCAAAGTCGCTAGCTAATGCCATTCCTTCTGGCTATCGCGTAGTGGTCATTGAGAAAAACTCTCATCACAACCACACGTTTGCATTCCCGCGCTTTTGTGTATACGGGGGCCATGAAACCCAGGCGTTCATCCCTCGAGAGAGGGCCAACATTACAGGAGTCCCTGATGGATCAATGCAACTAGTGCTGGATGAATGTGTCAAGGTCGACAAGAATGAAGATAAGGAGAGCTATGACCTAACTTTGAAAAGTGGCCGTACTATCCAGGCGTATGCCCTCATAATTGCGACTGGTGCGAACTCGCCCCGCCCCACCAAATTAACTGACCAGACCAAGGATGGGGGAATCCGCGAGCTCCGAACAGTTCAGCACGCTATCGAGTCCGGAACAAAGTTCGCAATTGTGGGCGCTGGGGCTGCTGGGGTGGAGCTTGCTACTGACATCAAGTACAAGTATGGGGATGCAAAGGAAGTGTGTCTTTACAACTCGCGCGACAAGTTACTGCCAAGATTCCCCGCCAAGGTTCATGCTCTATCGAATCAAAATGTCAGCGACCTTGGGGTTAGAGTTATCAGCAATAGCCGGCCGGTGATTGTGGACGACCACACCCTCCAACTACCGGATGGCTCTATCGAATCGTACGACCTTGTTTTCAATTGTACGGGGGGGCGAGCCGCCACGGATCCTTTTGAAAGCCTGTTATTCAACTGTCTCAAATCAAATGGGGAGATCTCAGTCAAACCTACTCTTCAAGTCGCCGACGAGACCCTTCCCAATGTGTTTGCCCTAGGCGACGTTGCCGACACTTCAGGGCCTAAGATGGGGAGAGCAGCGTACGCCCAGGCCCAGGTAGTGGCCGATAATGTGGTCAAGCAAATCAAGGGCCGCCTTACCGATTTGCGACACTACCATCCCACCGGAGTTGAGAACGTTTTAGTATTGACTCTGGGGCTACGGAAAACCTTATATTACCTGGGAGATTCTACAGAGCTGCGCACCAATGACGAGGACCCCGCAATAAATTCCTCAGCATATTGGGGATTTTTTGACGTCGACTTCAAAACTGCGCATCATCCCAAAGAAGAGGCGGCTTGTTGAGGTTAGGCTAGCCCTGGTGCCATTTGTGTTAGATCTGGACCCTGTCAATGGTGTGGGCTCTATGCAAGATTAACTCAAACCACCAGGTAGATGGCTGTCTGCTGTACGTTGTATCCCATGCCGATAGGTTTGAAACTCAGCGCTTAATTTAATGAAACATACATGACTGATTATACGAACTTTCACCGAGACTATTGTCCATTAAACATTCCCTCCCACTTATTGATTCGTTAATGTGATTCTAAGTCAGATTATTACAGCCAAAATCTTTGGCTGGGAGATGGAGTGCGCTAAACTATCTGCTTAGCTGCAGCTCGGTGTTTCGTACAATGCTAAATGATAGACAGGGTCCACATCAACCTTGAATCATATCTAGAAGGACATCAGCGGTGTAGCCCGCGATGACAGCTATTAAGCTCTTTGAGTTGCATGCAATAAAGTGCGACAGACACACTTTGGCCAATGTTACAGGGTGCGATTGTGCCCGGCAAACCGGCTGGTTTGTATATATAAACCGAGCCCAATCTTTCTCATCGACAGTCGCGACACAGTCGAATCGAAAATCTTCGCATCTTGGAATTGAATTGAATCAAATTCTCTTTAGCATCAATCATGGTCTCGAAAACAGTTGTAGCGATGGCAGCCGCCATTTTGGCTTCTATTGCCCAGGGAATGCCTACCAATGACAATAAGCTCAGTAATGACAATGTTGTGATGGCTCTTGGGCAAAACATTGGCGATTCCCCTAAGGCCGGAAGCGACGCCCAGCTATGCACTTGCGCGAATGCCCCCAAGGAGACTAATGCTCCAGCTCCTCCTAAGAAGGCCGCTGAGCACTCTACAACTACCACCGAGCCCGCCCCTTCCACTACCAAGGAGGCACCAATTGCCCCTGCTCCTTCGCCAAGCAGCAGCAGCACTTCGTCTCCTGGTTCCTCGTGCACCAGCACCAGCACCACCAGTTCTCCTTCGAGCACCCCTTCGCCTTCGTCTCAAACCACTACTAGCACTTCGACCACCGAAAAGGCGGCCGCTGCGACTAGTTCCAAGGCTCCAGCAAGCTCCGAGTCAAAGGCGGCGCCAACTATAACCCTTCACACAGGATCTTCTGGAGTGGTCACTTCGTTGGGTCCTATTTCGACCGCTAGCGGCGTCGTTCCTGTGATTGCTGACTCCCATACCGTGATTATCAACGGCAATGTCCAAACAATTGGATCGATTTCTGCTAACTTGCAGAGCTCTGTGCAGCAGATGGGTTCCTTGACTGATCAGATCAAGCAGCTGACCGATCCTTCTGACCCCTCGTCCTCAGCTGTCCCCTCGGGCGGTGCCTCTGACCCCTCTGCTGGTGGAGGCTCCTCCGGAACCCCCGACACTGGAGTATTGATCACCAACTGTATCCAGGGCATTGACAACTCAATTGACTACTGTATCAATCTTTGCGGTGCTCTCTTTGCTCCGTTCACTTTTGGCCTCAGCAACGCTTTGGCAGGCATCATTCTCAACCCTGTCATCCAGGGTGTGGCAGATTCTGCCGAGGCTGTTGTTGGTGGCGCCCTCGGAGGCGTCTATGATATCGGCATCCAGCCTGCTCGGGGTCTTGATGCTAGCTTGAGCAAGCTGGCCAAGCAGGGTGCTGAACACAGCAATGTTAAGTTGGACAGCTTGAACCGTGCTCAGGACAGTCTCCAGAAGTACATTGCTTCTTTGGAGTAATTTGGGACTACTACCGGGCCCAAAGAGACATTCTCCGCAACTTACCCGCCTTTTCTATGAAGTCACATTCTATTTTACATTTCTTTTAAGCTTTCTACCTGATGTCACTCATTCAACTATTTCACCTGAAAAACCTTCTTATGCAATAGTAATTCTAGACGCCATACTACCTCCTATCCATTACGCATCTTTTGGGAAAATGAATCTTTTTACCAGTTGCGGCCCAAAACGAGCTTGCGGGGATGATATGAGACGGTTACTGTTATCAAACTCCGTGCCTTGGGTCACAACCGTTATACGGCGGATCGACAGATCGACAACTACTATTGACCAACGGTGGTCGGCGGATTACCCACGCATGGTATAGTGAAATAGTGAAATTTAGATAACGGGCGTTACCGCCGAAGTTCCAACAGTGTCTGTACTTTATCGCACTGGATCGATGGGCTGGATAGACCGGGGCAGGATATTGATAGCGGTGGGGTCCTGTCTTGCAGTGATCCTCCTGACTCAGACATTCCTCGCATTTCCTCGGCCATCGCTACTATCACAAGCTGGAGCAGGCAGGGCCCCTCGAGTACATGAATATGACTGGACGGTGTCGAGAACAACGAAGCTTGTTGGAGGAGTGGAAAAGGAGTTGGTACTGGTCAATAACCAGTTTCCTGGCCCTAGCATCTTGGCACAAGTAGGAGACACCGTGATTGTGAGGGTGTCAAATCAACTGGTGAATGAGAGCACGACTATCCACTGGCATGGAATATCTCAAGAGGGGTCAAATTTCATGGATGGAGCAGCCGGTATCACTCAATGTGGTATTCCTACCAACCAATCTTTTGCGTATAAGTTTTCAGTTCCAGATCCAGGCACCTTTTGGTGGCACTCGCATTCGGGGGCCCAGCGGATTGAGGGGATGTTTGGAGCCTTAGTGGTCTCAGATCCAAATGATCCACACAGGAACGAGTATGATGAAGAGCGAGTCTTGATTCTTCATGATATGTACTTCAAAGCAGGCAAGGATGTAATGAGCTGGTATTTGTCGACTAGTAGTGGAGGATATGAGCCAGTACCTGACTTGGGCCTGATCAATGGACAGTCTGCGTTTGAGTGTGATAGGCTAGTGGGTGATGCTCACAAATGCATCCCTCAGGCGGCTTCGAACTACCAGATCGAATTAGCCAGAAGCAAAAGATACCGGCTAAGGATTATCAATGCTGCTGCAATTGCGACATTCAAGTTCCAAATTGATGGCTATCGGCTACAGGTGGTGGAGGCAGATGCGACATCTGTGGAGCTCGTCGAAGCAGAAACGTTACCGATTGCGTCTGGGCAGCGGTATTCGGTCATAATTGACACACATGACCAAGAAGAATCCACAATCAGAGCAACGATGAATGACGAGTGCTTCAACTACATTAATCCTGTGCTTAAATTGGAGACCACCGCCAAACTTGCCCTAGAAGAATCGGTGACAGCTGGCGATACATTCAGGGATTTGCTGAGACGTGCTAGGGACTGGAGGTCAACAATGTGGCCCCAACCAAGATCGATTTGTATGGACCTTGACTCAGACTTGTTGGTCCCATTGGATAAGCAAAACGTCCCACCAGCTGATTTGCAGGTGATTGTCTACTCCAAGATCATGAAACTGCAGCGAACAGGAAGACTACCGTATGCCTTCTTTAACCGCACAAGTTGGATTCCAGCAATTGGGGTCCCAAACCTGTTAGCAGAATTAGAACTTGTCAACGCCTCTGACTCGACTCCAATCAAGACAGTCACTGGTTCGCCAGAAACCCCCAAATTTGGTGGTCACCAGATTGTGATTGATGTTCCCGAAGGCGCGGTCGTGGAGTTGATTGTCAACAATTTGGATGAATCGCCTCATCCCTTCCATTTGGTAAGCCTTGTGAATGATAAATCGACAATGGTGCCCTTGAACTAACAAACAGCATGGCCAGGATTTCTGGGTCGTGCATTCGTATGCACCCACAGGCGTCACTGGGCAGTGGACGCCAGAGGAGGAGAAAAACTACCAGTTGCAGAACCCATTGCGAAGGGATACTGTTACTGTGCCTCGGTTTGGACATACAGTCATAAGATGGAGAGCGAATAACAAGGGTAAGTCTACAAGAATCCGAGTCCAATGCAAGCCACTGACCTAGGAATCTGGGCCTTTCATTGCCACATCTATTGGCATTTGGCAACCGGAATGATGATGCAGTTTGCTCAAGGCATGGAAAACTTCAACGAAGTTCCGTCTCCTGATTTACTGCAACACGTAAGTACCATTGAATAGGGGCCGTTGCGTTACGACTAACTGAAACAGTGCAAAATTGAGCGAGACCTAGGGTTGTTTTCAACTAGTGGATAACATCGGCGCACGTGGATAATCAGATAGCAGAAAAGATATCGTAGCAAGTTGACTCACAGGTGCGTGCCTACCCACTGACACAATCCAAACCGAATAACCCGTCCTCATATTTTTGAACGGTTGTTATTCGTACCTGCATCTGTCTCACCGTCTCGCGAATGTCGCCGACTTGCCTAATTGTGGGCATAATGACGCGAGGGAGATAAAAGTAAAGGCAGGGTGCCGCACGCCTCAAATCGACGGGACACTAAGAAGCTCCATCTACAACCGAACAATGAAGTGGACAGAGTACGTCACTGGGGCACTGGCTGGTCTTCAATCGGTTCTGAATGCCCCACAGGTTGAGGAAAGCAGTGAGCCACGAGTCGCGATTATTGGGGCCGGTGCAGCTGGATCGTCTGCAGCCTATCACTTGAGCCAGGCTGACCCTGACCTCGCGATCACAATCTTTGAGAAGAACGATTATGTTGGAGGACGAGTCAAAAAGATTGATATTGATGGAGAGGTGTTTGAGTTGGGAGCATCTATCTTCGTGGAGGTTAACAGCATCCTGTATGATGCAGCCAAGGAGTTTGGGCTAGAGTCCAAACCCCGCGATACTACCAGCGATGACAACTCGCTGGGAGTGTGGAACGGGGGCGAACTTGAATTCGAGATTTCTGGCAAGAACAAGTTTTGGGAGCTCTTCCAGCTCTTCAAGGCATTTGGTTTGACGCCCTACAAGGTTAATCGTCTCAAGGAGAATGTGCTGAAGCTCTTTTTGCAACTGTACGACGCGCCAAATTTTCCATTCCAGGATTTGTACAATTCCAGCCAGGCGTTGGGGTTGGAACCATACTTCTCTAATGGGACCGCCGTTGACTGGCTCAATGATAACTCAATTGGCAAGGATTACCAGCATAAGTTCCTCCAGGCTTTGACAAGAGTCAACTACGGAATAGACCTTGACGAGATCCACCCCTTGGCTGCTGCTGTCACACTTGCCGCTGGGTCTGGAACGAAGCAGATTGCTGGTGGAAACAATCTTATATTCAACCACTGGGTAAACAAATCAAATGCTGAATTGCGATTGAGTTCGAAGGTCCAATCTATTAGCTGGGTCGAAGACATTGAGAAGTGGTCGGTCGATGGTCAGGCTTTTGACTATGTCGTTTTGGCAACCCCACACAGCTTATCAAAAATCGAAGTCTCGCCGGCTGTGGAGGTCCCCGCAGTGGATTATGTCCACCTACATGTCACTTACGTGCTGACCGAAACCATTGCCAATTATTCTTACTTCGGTGTCCAGGATGAGACCTTTGAATTCATCCTCACGACAACTGGCCAAAGTACAGATAGGTTTCTGTCCTTTTCGCACACTGGCGTCACCGCATCGGGCAAACATGTCTACAAACTATTTTCGCATAGTGAGCTCAGCGACAAGTTTGTCAAACAAATCGTGGGAGTAGATATTTTGGATGTTTGGAGACAGGAATGGGAAAGCTATCCTAAGATGGTTCCAGTAGGTCAATTGGCTCCTGTTGAAATCTCAAAAAATCTCTTTTACTCGAGTGGCATTGATCCCTTTATCAGTACAATGGAGACCAATGCTCTGGCAGGCAAGAATATAGCAGAGATCATTGCGAATAGACGGCAATTGACTTCTCTAGTCTCTGAAGACTTGACTTGACTATTCTGGCATGCGAAGAATGTAAATGGAAAATAAAGGTGCCTAAAAAAAGGATCCAATTGACAAAAACTGAGTCGTAGGAGAATCGAACCCCTGTCACTTGCTTGGAAGGCAAGTATGATAACCACTACACTAACGACCCCTACAAAAGCCGAAACTTCTGAGACATACATATTGCAGATTTTCCAGTCACGTGATCCGTCAAAACCGCGTTTTGTCAAAATTGGTCAGAAAAGGGTAAAACACAGCAAAAAATAAAATAAAACTACAAGACGAACCACAAGACGTTATAGAATTGTTACAGAGGACCGGCTGAGCGATCAATTGTATCCCTGGGACCATCTGTACCTCTACAATCACAAGTTAATGGCGCTATGGGGTAACAATAATGGGTCAAGTCAATTACAATTATATGGCGATCATATCTGACCTTCTCGATTAACGGGGTGATTCACGCTGAAATTGTATCCAGGGCCCCGGGCAACCAAGCCCACCTCGGCTGCAGTGAGCTGACTCGAGCTAGATTGATGATTTTATAAACCGAGCTGCGAAAACAAGACTGGTGTTTTGGTGATTTTATAATTCGGCCCACCTTTCTACTGATAGTAGTAGTCCCGAATTGCCGTACTCTGTCCCTTAAGTTTAATCACCACGGGTGTACATACGCCCTAACAAATCCTAACAGCTTCCAGTTCCCTATTTCTGCAATAATCACTACAATGGGGGTAACAGAGTTTAGAGAGAATTAGGGGACTAAATTTCACATCCCAGGCCATCATGGGATTGCTGACGTTATTAGATATTCATTATACGCCTGTAAATGATGAGATGGAGGGACTGGTAGGACTGGTGGCAAAAGAAAAGTCGTGAAAAAAGTTTGGAGCTCGCCCTGAACCTAATTCTGTATATTGGCGAACAGCCTACTCAAAGCTGAATCAATAAATGCACCGAAAAGTCTGAAGTCATGACGAAATTCCCAGAAAATGACCGATTGTGCTCACCAATAATTCCGACTACATTCAGTTACAATTTCACAGTACCAGACAGGAAAGAGATCGCGTTGCTACATTAAGACCTCAATGTTACTTTAACTACCCAGAGCAGACTCGTACTGGGTCAGCACGGGTAACAGAAAGTTCAGTATATTACAAGACATGTCATGAAACATGGGAGAGGGCGGCGACATGATTGAGTCAATCATAACATTCGGTGAAGCTCGTTGTCCTGGAACTTTGAGACATCGTCCAAAGACTCCCACCACTTGAAGAGATACGATTCGCAAATCAGCTTGAACCACGGAGTGAATTTGAGCTTGGGATCCTGGAACATGGCTTTCAATTCCTCGGCCGAGACATATCGGTCATCGCCGACTTCGTTGGGGTTAGCAGTCACCTTGGGATCGGCCTTGATGATGAGAATGTAATCAATTTCGTGCTCACCCCACACACCATTGCTTGGTGCCACGTAGTGAATACGAGTCAGAAAATTGAAGTCTTCAAAAGGAATGTCTTTGATGGCAATACCCAGTTCCTGGTCAAGTTTTCGCTGTGCGGCACGCTTGACACCGGCAATTGCCGATTCCAGATCGTATCCAAGTTCTGACGGGATTGCGAGAGGGTGAGAGCAACAAGTATTAGTCCACATACTTGGGAAGGTGATTTTTTCGTCGGCCCGTTTCTGAAGCAGCAGCTTGTTATCAGAATTGAATAGGAACACTGAGAAAGCCCTGTGTAGCAGACCGCGTTGGATGTTGTCCATCAAGTGGCACACCTTTTTGCTGCCTGATGCAATAGGCTTGTCATCCCAGTCGAGGACAATGCATACTTCTTCCATGAGCTTGATTTGCTGCTCGTCGTGGCCCTCGAAAAGAGAAGCATCATTGGTAGACGCGTTACCCCCCCTACCATTGGATTCAGTCTCCTGGGCGGACTTATCAATGATGAGAGGCGTGATCTCCGATCCGAAAGTCGCGAAGACCTCTTCTCGTGATAGCTTTGCAACCGATGAGGTTTGAGTCATTGTAGAATTGTTCGTCAGCTTTCGCTCGTATTGTTCGTTACTGCTCAGCGGTGATTATGTCCCTAACAAATGAACAAGCAAACAAGAAAGGTCGTATGAGGGACACACTTTGGAGCACTAAAACAAGCAAAACAAACCAGAAAATAAAAGGCCTTCGGGACGATATCGGCCAGACCAAAAGTAGTTGTTCTGCTCCTTCCTCTGTTGAGTCAATGCGAGATCGATTTCACGTATGGCCTCTCCATACAAAAAACCTTACCCCTCCCAAAAAAATAACCAAACACCTGATCCGTTGGCACGTGACCGTTGGCCCCCTACAGTGCGCATTTGGCACGCACCCCCTGAAAACTGCCAAAACGTGCGCAGATCTAAAGTAGGAGGCTCCGCAGAACGGCTGAACCCCCACCCAAACCTATAGAGCACACAGCCAGTAGAATTGTCCAGAGGTAACTGGGCGGGTGTGGGCTGCGGCCCTTACCCGGAAAAAAAGAAACTATGGTTTACCACCCAAATGAAGTTGAAAAATTACCAGACCACAAAAGGCCACATCTTTAGTACTCAAAAACTACTCAAAAAGTAGGTCCTATTTCTATAACAGGGTTACTGCTTTGGAATCCAGTCTTTGAGACGACCCGGTTGATTAGACGTTTCAGTGATTGTTAGAGCTGTCAGTGTCTCTGTACGTATTCTTCTTACTATCTTTGTGATTGATTTGTTGGCTTTCGTAGTCCAACTGAGGTTTCCCGGCTCTTGACTTAATGTAAGTGACCACCTTTGGCAGAGGAAGGAGAGGCAGAGAAGGCTCTCGTGAGAAGATCCTCGTGTGAAGACATGAGGTAGACTGGAGAGGTGAAGGGTACGTTTCCACAGGAGTATTGCTGCTATGGTCCCGTAAGCTTGATCTGGGCAGACTCACCGGCGACGGGTGCGCTTGATTTTACCTTTTGCGAGGTACCAGTTGTCCCCCCAAAAAAGTCAATTGGCAAAGTGAGCCATAGATTCTATATAACTGTGGGATATTGAGACATTCTGTCTCTTTTCAATACCTTTGCTAACGTTAGATGGCACAGAACGACTCCACCACCCCCACCACCACTGCCGTGAGTGCTGACTCCAAGAAGAGAGTCACTCGTCCCGACCGCTCGGCGTTTGATTCAAAGCTCGCGGAACTCCAGAAGGAGCTCGACGAGAAGTCTAAGAACGTTGACAAGGCCCGTGAGGACGTTAAGGCTGCGCTTGGAAAGGGAGATGGCCCTCAGTCCGAAGCACTGAAGAAGCTGCGGGACGAGCTCAACGAGCTCAAGTCTAAGCAAGCTGAGCTCAAGACTGGCCGTAACAAGGTCCAGTCCGAGATCCGCGTGATCGACGAACGTCTTCAGAAGAAGATCAAGGACCTTCAGGCCCAGAAGGGCAAGGCCAACTTCAAGTCGGTCGAGGAGGTTGACAATCGCATCAAGGGACTTGAGCGAGCCGTCGATTCCGGTACCCTCAAGCTGGTCGAGGAGAAGAAGACTCTTGGCGAAATTTCCAACTTGAAGAAGATGCGAAAGGTCGTAGACTCGTTTGCGTCTGTGCAAGCTGAAATTGACTCCGACAAGACCAAGATTGCAACGATCCGAAAGGGATATGACAATACTGAGTCCAATTCGGTCTCCGACCGGTACAAGGAGGTCATTGGACAGATGGATGAGATCCGTAACGAGCAACAGAAGGCTTACAAGAACAAGAACAGCTTGTTTGAGAAGCGATCAACTGCTGAGAAGGCCCGTGACGAAGTCCGCAACAAGATTAAGGCCTTGAAGGATGAGTACTTTGGCCAGGAGCGAGCCTTCCGGGATCAGCTTCGAGTGGAACGTGAGGCCCGTCAGGAGCGCGAAAAGGCTGAGCGCGTTGCTTCTGAGAAAGAGAGAAAGCGACAGGACGCGGAGGAGAAGCTGGAGGCTGCCTCTCACCCGGCGTTTGCTCAACACATTGCTACTGCCGAAAATCTGTTGCTTCAATTCGACTCTGATTATAAGCCAGCTTCCAACGGCGTTAAGGAAGTTGCCGCGACCAAGGGCCGACAGGTCGAGGATATCCCTGCGAATGCCAAGATCATCAAGAAGGAGCAAGGTAGCTTCTTCGCTGGCACTGGAGGCAAGAAGAAGAAGGGTGCCAACAAGAGCAAGGATGATAGCAAGCTCACCATGAACATTGGAATCATTGAGGATCTTGCTTTGCTCAACATTGCTGTGCCCACCTCTAGGGAGGACTTAGCTAACACTATCACGAAGATCAAGGAGAAGCTCGTATTCTACGAGGAAAATCAGACTCGTGTGACACAGGAGCGAATTGACCGAGCCAAGGCCGAGATTGCTAAGATTGATACCGCCGCTAGTGCCGGTGCAGAATCGAATGAGCAGTCGACAGCTGAGGAACCCAAGGCCGAGGCTGAGACCGCCGAGGAAGCGACTGCCTAGGCTGGATGTATATCGAACTATAAGGTCAATGTATAAAGTTTCAGAATTAAATGCTTTACAACTCAAGATGCTTTGAGTATTTTGGAGTATTGGCCTGGTCTCGTTGTCTGAGGCTCATCTCGGCCCATGTTATTCAAGGTATGATATCATCGATCAGCTGAATGGGGCTGACCAAACGCAAGCGAAACACAAAAACTCATCGTCGACCCCAGACTTTCTATCTACACAAGACAAGCGGTTTGGGCATAAGAGGGATATCAGAGATCAAGCATGTCTTCGTCTACCAGATCTCGAAGAGTGGCGGTAGTGGGTTCCCGATCGGTAGGGAAGTCCTCTATGACGGTGCAGTTTGTGGAAGATCATTTCGTCGAGTCGTACTATCCTACAATTGAGAACCAGTTCTCAAAGATGATCCGGTACAAAGGACAGGAGTATGAAGTGGAGATTTTAGACACTGCGGGCCAGGATGAATACTCCATTATCAATCAGAAACATCTTATTGGAATCCATGGATACCTGCTCGTGTATTCGATAGCATCGCGATCTACCTTTGATATTATTCCAGTAATCCGGGATAAGATTCTAAACAACCTTGGTACCGACCATATCCCGGCAGTGATTGTTGGTAACAAGTCCGATCTCCATATGCAACGACAGATTTCTGAGTCAGAGGGACGAGAGCTGGCGAAGGAGCTAGGCGCTGCATTTATCGAGGGCTCAGCACGGCACAATGAGAACATTGCTAAGGCGTTTGAATTGCTGATAGCCGAAATCGATAAAAAGGAAAATACGTCGGCGGAAAGCTCAAGTTCGTGCTCAGTTTCATAGGCCCCTGGGTATCTGTTACCTTTTGCCATAATGACCTTACAGCATATATCCGACAGTGAACTTGCTTCTTTCATGCCTATATATTGCTGTTACATTATAAACTTGAGATTTGTATCAATTGGATGAGATGAAGACAGCTGGGGTCTCTGAGTGTATCGCTCGCTCATGACCTGTCTCATCTCGTTCAATAGAGAAATATAACTCTGGTTAGGATTTCTAGTCATGACAGTAATGAAAGCATAAGACATGGCTCCGGTGTTCAGTCCTGCATTTTGAGCGTCGGCTGACGTCTGATCGTCCTTGCACCCGGAAATGAGAATCGCATCAGCGGGCGAGGTCTTGTCCATTCGAGTCTTTTCTTCAGCGGCGCGGCCTGTGGCAGCCTTCTTTACGAAGCCTGAGACTGTCTTGAATAGTCCTCCCATATCGCCCTGGGCGTACTCCTGAAGGGCAGACATGGCACCCTGGCCAGCATCCTTCAACAAATTGGGCTCCTTGATTACTCCCTTAGTCGAATAAATATAAGGAAGATCGAGGACCGTGCCAGAGTGACATGAGTCAAACAGGGCAGTCAGACGAACACCTTGGTACAGTGGACGTACCATGATATCATGAATCTGGTCATCAACAATGTGACCAGCCCGCTGGAAGTCTACAGGGTAAATAACCTCGTCATATCCATCGTCTTCGTCGCCGTCCAAATCTTCAGTTTGACCGCCATGGCCAGAGTAATGGAAAAAGAGGGTATCGTTAGTGTTAGCCCCTGACACAAGCCACTGCATTCCTCGAAGAATATTATCCTTAGTAGGCTGCGACCGAGGATCACGCTGGTCATCAGTCAAGATGACCATATCTTCTTCTCGGTAGTTGTAACGATCTTTCAAGAACGAGGACATCGCTCGCGCATCGTTAATGCACCCCTTCAATTCATTCTTGCTACCGAAGTAGTTGATACCAATCAACAGCGCCTTTCTTCTACCAGTACAGTCAGAGTACTGGTAAGTCTGTCCTCCGGGGACAAACTGTTGAGGACGGCTCGGTGGCGCCATGCCTCCCCCTTGCTGATATCCACCCCCCGACTGAGGACGATTGCCATAGTTAGCTGGGGGAGGCCCAGGAGGAGCCCCGTAGTTACCGCCCGGGGGCCCATAATTTCCAGGAGGCGCTCCATACCCTCCGGGTGGACCAGGAGGAGGTTGAGCGCTGCTACCTCCATAGGTCAACCCTCCAGATCCAGGGAAGCCTCCTCCCCCACCACCGTGACGACCTGGCGGTGGCCCCTGTGGAGGTCCGTAGTTGTCGTAGCCACCTCCAAAACCCTGTGGAGGCCCTTGAGGAGGACCACCATAACCGCCTCCATAGCCGTTACCGTATCCGTACGACATTGTATCGCGTCTCTTACGACTGTGAAATGAGAATGAGATGGATCTTGAACAGGCGCACTCCCACTATAAATGGCCAGGGCCAAGGCTGTTACTTGTCTGAGCATGGCGGTGGCTGTGCCGCCACATTTATTCATGCGCCACAGCCGGCTGACACAATAGGGTGGTGCCAGGTGAGTTCTAGAAGTATGGCACATGCATGGAAGAAAGAAATGGTGGGAGAATATGACGTAAGCACAATAGGCCAATACAATGGACCATTTAAGAGTATAAGAAATAGGGTGTCTAAGAACGTTGGCGGACAAAATCGACAATATCAAACAGGGATTTCTTGAAGAAGCGCTCTTGAGTGGTTCGATTTACCACTTGCATTCCAAACTGCTGAGCATAGTCACCGAACTCCCAATTGTCGGCAAAGCTCCATCCTAAAGCTCCAACAACATGAACATTATCATAGTGGATAGCCTCGAGCATTGCGGTTAGGAAGGATCGATAGTACACTGATCGGTCGGTATCGAATAGCTGGTCGGGCAATTCCTTCTGACCTTCTTCAAATTCAGGGAATCCAAACTCCGTGGCAAAAACCGGGGTCTTCCATGTGTTCCACAAGTAGCCTAGAAACGATCGGAAGTAGGTGGGGGTGGTATAAACATAAGATTGAGACCGATACCCCACTGCCCATCCATGCTGATCGCCCATTGTCTGGTTCACACAAATCGGCCACAATGGGTCGCTCGTATTGCTCAAGCATGAGTGAATGCCATTTTCGAGAGGCGAAATCACGGTGATAGTATAAGGGTCGATGCCAAAGAAGTCAGCGGTGCCATTGACATAGCACAGTTCTTGTTCTGATAGAGTGAAATTGAGACCGCTGTCTTCGAAGGCCTCCGTCCATTCTGGAGGGTAGTCCTCACCCAAGAAGGTAGGGTTGGCCAGGGCCCCAAGCTGGAAGTTCTGGAATCTGTCAGTCGCCTCAAGGTGGGCACTATCCTCGGGGTCCAATGGGACTCCAAAGTTGTTATTGTACTTGATTCCGAACTGTCCGGTGGCATTGAGTTCGTCATGATAGAAGTGATGAAGCTTGGCTTGAGCCATAATCACATTCTTGATGCCCTGAGCGTTGGCAGCGTAGAGGTAGGGCTCATTGAATCCCACCCAGTATGGGACACGGTCAGCAAAGTGGGTAAGGACAATCTTACCATAGTTAACAAAGGCATCGACAAATGTGTCATTGTCGTAACCAGCAGTCTGACCACTCAATGGATATTTGCCATGGACAGTCTTGTTACCAATGAACATCAATGGGGAGTCAAAGTGGGTGAGCGTTACAATTGGAATCATACCTTTATCCAATGCGAAGTTAATCATGTCATCGTAGTGTTCTATTCCTTTTTGGTTGACTGGAGTTCCAGGAAGAACAAATGGTAGAATTCGAGTCCAGGGAATTGTAAACGAGTAATACTTGACTCCAGCAGCGGCCAACCTCTCCAGGTCTTGCTTGTAGAGATAGTAGTTCTCATTGGTGATGAAGTTCTGGGGGGAGCCCGTCCCAGGGGGAATGATCTTCTCTAGGATGGTAGGAGTGCGCCCTTCATCTGCCACCGCACCTTCAATTTGGGCAGCAGAGCCGGCTACGCCAAACACAAAATCCGACGGGAAGGTGAGATCGTCTCTGAAAGTGAAGGGATCCGAGGGCGGAAGCACCAAATCACTTGAAGGGAGTGGAGTTGGCTCCACGGTCGTGCTGTAGATACCAGTGGTGAAGTTGTAGAGACTGGCGGACTCCCACATTGCCGTGAATGCGGCCTGACCATAGGGATCATTTTGGTCGTTGGCGCTTTGGGTAGCATTGGGTCTCCAATTGCCCCATGTCGTGGTCGACTGGCTGCCGGCTAAGGCACTCACCTCAGAGTATGGGCGAGCATAGTACGCAGTGGTCGTTGGCTTTGGCACGGACTCAGCATACCTTACAGTAGTGTGTTGGGTATACGCAAAGCTTGAAAGCTTGTAAGTAGGGGTGAAAGGAGTCTTTTCCGCGGGGGGATTAGTAACTGTACTGTACAATTGTTGAGCAGCCACTGCTGACGGCGACAGGATCGCAGCTGCGATCACGGCCAGATCAACTAGCATGATTATGGCGATAGCACTATTCCTGGGTGGCTTCAGGAACTCCGAATAGCGATGCTTTTATAGCCATGAGAATTGGGGTCACACCATACTACCAATCTACCTCCGTGCCCGGATTTGACGGACTGGTGCATTAAGACACTGTATTTCGGATAAAATTGATCAGCTTCCCCAATAGAAAAGAGAAAATACGATGTGAATTGACCATCTATTGGCGGCTATCGTTGCCGTAGTCAATCATTTGATGCCACGATCGACCAGTTAAGAGGTGGAGGTTAGTGCTCATGAGGGGGCACGATCGTCGAACGAACCCCGCGGGCCCGGTGGGGATCGTAGGCAACAACGGGCACCATCATCCACTAGGCTCAGATTTGAGGAGGGTAAATGCAAGTAATTAAGAGATTGCCCTATCAATGCCCCAACCACTCGCATTGGCATTAATATTGCCTGACATCCTCCCCCATCTGCACTTTTGGATGCCCATATTTCAGCGGCCTTCCCCATGTCCCCCACAGTTTCGGGTCTGCAGTACACGCATGCTGCCGGCCTAAACGGCGAAGTGACGACGAGCCGCCAAGACGAGGCACAAACGGTTCGAGCGAACGGGATATTAGTGATAGCCGCAAGTGGGGAGGTGGGATGGGGCAGACCCCAAGCTTGGCCGAGGCATTCACAAATCAGCTCATTAAATTACAAAACTAGATGGCGGTAAAGGAGATTTGGGCACAATGGCCACTAAAAGAAAGTTAGTGTCATGAAAATGTCATGAAAATGGTTCGCGCACTCGTTAATTGACCACCTCCGTTAGATTAGCAGTGGGAGGTTTGTCATGGAGAAGTTGAAGGAGCTCTGGCTGTAACTTGGTGTTGTTGAACACTGTGGAGATGTTTGGCAGGAAGCCGAGAGGGTTAGAGATATTGAATGAAAGACTCGCGGTGCTGTTGAGCAGGGGGTCTCCAGCGTAGAGTTGAATGGCGTCGTCAAACCAGCCATTGATTGTCACCAGTACCGAGCTGACTGTGTTGTATGCCAATTCGTCGCAGGTTGTTAACAATGCATCTCCCATCGATTTTGTTCTGTTTTGCAAAACTACCAAATCGGCCTTCACCACGAACCCGGCAGAGATGGTGTTGGCCACGGCCTTGTCAAACTCCGGCTTTTTTGCCTTGATTTGATCGATAACAGTGTGAATCTGTGGCACCAAGTACAGTACGGACTGCACCACTGCGGCGGTGTCGTCATAATTGAATTTCGGACATGACAGTAATTGCTGAGTAGTATTGAACACAGTGTACGCCAATTTCATCGACCCCAGTTGGATTTGGAGTAAAGGAATCAGATCTGCTATCGCACTGGCCTTAAAATCACTCACATCAGAGATGAGAGTTTGAACTTGGGTCACTATACCACGGATATCATCTGATGATTTGTTCGCACATGCACTGACATTAGTAGGGGAGGCGACGGAGTCTCTACAGCTACCGGTAGTAGCCAGCAGGCCGAGTGATGCTAGTGCCACCGTCCAAAATTTCATTGTTTCAATGATTTATGTCCGGGGGACTTATCGCAAGTTGCACTTCCTAGAGAGGGTCAGAATTCGATATTTTTGAACCTTAAATTGGCGTCTCTTGAAAATAAACAATAACGAAAAAAAATGAGCCCAACACCAAGTGTGAGACTCTATCAACGAAAAAGGGTTGGTCGGAAACAAAAGGCGGTGCCTATTCACGATTCAGTGCGAGGGCCTAGCTGCCTCGGAGACTCGATCGTAGGTTGCACCGTTTCCTAGATACTCGCAAGTGATAGAAAACTGTTCAGCCCTAAGGAGTGGATTCGGCACCAAGAAAAGGTGTCACATCCTCGATCTGGGGTTGCTTTTTTTCTTCTCCCAAGTCCCACTCTTTGACCCGCAGCCGGCATACATGTGAAAATGGTCAGCGGGACATAATGCGAGTCAAACGGCTTGATGAGAGATGAGCTATGAGATCAGAAAACAAAGACAAATGCGAGCTAACGGTTAGAATGCACAATGGCAAGGTAACGATTTAGATAAGATCTAAAGACTGCACAAAATGCCCTCTGTCCGGGCCTCCTCTCGCATACTTTCTTCTCCGCCGGCCACCCCTAGTCGTCTCACAGCATGCATGTCAGTTTGCCTGAACATCGTTTCCATTTTCATCTACATCTGAGCCGTTTTCGTCAACTCTCAAATGCCAGGCATATTCGGAGTTGGTGCGGGGTAGTTGGAGTGCATCGGGTATGGGGGCGATGGGAGCCGACCAGCCGACTCCAGAGGCAGAAATCCAGGGCGCCCGAACTTAGGGGCTGGGGGATGGGGGCTGGCATCGTTCAATTAAGACGTTTCGTAGGGCAGACAAGGAGGAAGTAGCGAACGAGGGGTTCGCCACCACATTGCTTCAATGGTGTGGGGGTATCACGCAGCAATGCTTCGTTTTAGGGCGTTTGAGCTATAATGCAGTATCACTGGTATCACTGGATTTGTCTTGTGATTGAGTGGATTCGTAGCCGCTACAAAAAAAAAATTAGGAAAATTGAATAATTAGCGATCTTTGACCTAAACTACCAGTTGGGTGATGTCACGGGCCGTAGCATTGCTTTGGCATGCATAATTGAATTGTGGGGTACCAAGACCTCTGACGGAACCTCTGACTTCCGGCCCGGGGCACAATTGGATTCTAGAAGACGGCACTGGAGATTTTCACTGCGAACAACGGGCATAGGGAGCACTCAAATATGGTGTTCCAGCAGCTGATATCAAGCCATCCGACCGTTGCGTTCTGCTTGGATTAGTGGTGATTACGGTAGTTTTTGGCTTGTTTCACTTCTTGACTCGAAGCACATACCAACCATGGGTGTCAGATACAGTCGATAGAAGTCTGTGATTGCAGGAAATGTGTTCGGAATGATCAAGTGAATCTGGATTCTCAAAAATTCCTCGCTTTCACGCCTCTAATAGTGAGTTGGGTCAAAAAACCCTTACATTCTGTTTTAGACAGAATTGCTTTTTCTTGGCATGTTATTCGAATAGGACTCGATGATAAATTTTTGAAAGAGGGCGTGTGGCGCAGTTGGTAGCGCGTCAGTTTTGCATACTGAAGGTCTCTGGTTCGATCCCTGACTCGTCCAATTTTTTTGGGCTTTTTTTGGATTCCTTCGGACTTAAATACCGTTACTATCCAGCTGAGTTATTGAATAACAGCTAAAACAAGTTGACACAAAGGGATTACATTTGCTAAATTTTCACTGCTGAATGCTTGGCCCCAAGATTGCTTGGTGACCCCGGCAAATATCATCGATTTTGTTCCCACCATAAATATTTCAATGTATGCTCAATCATGTTCACGGCCGTCGAAGACTGTACTGATTGCATTGGAATCAGTCCACGTTGATACAATCCGCTATCGACCAAAAGAATGCAGTTTGAGGCCACTCGACCTCCTCCTAAGGGATGGAGGACTCTGAACTGCTTCGCGAGATAGGCACTGTCATCTTCCACCACCGGAAAATTGAAGGTATTCTCAGAGTCCACTTTGTTCGTTACAGCAGCGATTGCTCCAAAGAACTTTGACCCCAGACCACTTTGGGAAATGATGTCAAGAAATTCAAATGCCGAGTGATCAAATGGGTCATAGAATATTAATGCAACAGGAGTTTTATTGGACTCCTTTCCAAAGAGATGGCCGATTTCGACCGAGATAACGTCCTGTTTTTGTTTTGGAGGGAAGAGCCGAATTTGCTTCGTCGTCTCCAATGCGACGGGCCCTCTTGCTTCTGCAATATCACAGCTAACATTTGAGTTTTCTGAAGGTAATGGAAACGGGATCGGACTGCTATTTATCGCCGGAGTACGCCTTGATCTTTTCACTGTAGGTGAATACTTTTCTCCTGGTCGTGATTTAGTATTGGGTACCGACGCCCTGACCTTGGAAAATGAGCCAGATGAGAACTCCGCGGCATCCGGCCCTAGAATCTCCAGAGGTGACTTTCGCTTTAGCATTCTACACAAGGGGCCGTATCTCACAATGCAAAGACCGGTCGAGATCCACTGGATCGCGGAAAATTTCACTAGCAGAGCAACCTGCAGTTACAACGGATCGTGTCGTGGTCGCAAGTTAACGTTTCAGATCCTGCCGGTATCTTATCTCCAAAAAATTGGTCCTTGGGCAAGATCGCGCTTAATAGTTCAATGCTCTTCGATCCAGCAGCAACCCAAGGGAAAAGAGGGGAAAATGCTTCTGAAAAAGGGCATATCCCATGGCTGCGTCGACGCCTCTTTTCGGCAACCCTTCTAGTCGATCTGGGGTATTTACAACTGCCCAAATTGGGTGCGGCAACGACAGCTCGCCATAGTAACCAGCGATTTAGACAGTAAGAACAAAGTTACAGTTCATAGTCAGGCAAGAAAGAAGAATGAATTTGCTATATAGGCAATATCACGTCCACCAATGAATGATATTAATAGCTGGCGCGCCGTTGGGGGGCAACTTCTAGATTCTAAGGTCTTAGTTATCTTGAGCTCAGATTATATCAAAATATATCAGGCCATCTTCTCCGGTACACTTACTTGGCAGGGGGGTTGGCAACAAATTCCACACCCTTAGTGATGTTTCCCTTAAGACCCTCGACGGCGGTCTTGATGAGCACCTTCTCGGAATCAGAAATTGAAGGAAGAATGTTGTGTGCTCGAACAGCACCAGAAGGCTAAAACGTTAGTAACAAAACAGACTCACCACCGTACCAGGCATGACCGTAAGGTTTACCAGGCCACATCTCGCAAAGGCTGCCTCAACCGATACTTACACCAAACTCAATAGGAACTGAAAAGAAGTCCACGCCGACAGTCTTCTTAATTTCCGCGCCTCCATCGACACCATCAAGGTATACAAAACCAGGCTCGATAACATTCTTCTCGCCAGCAGCACCCTTCAGGACAGCTTCAGCGAATCGGTAACCAGCAAAAGCCATGGATAGAGTGGCGGAACCGGCACCATCTTTCGCCTTGACAACTTCGTCTCCTCCAAACTGAATGCGGTTAATGAGACCGGCGACCTTATCCTGGGGAATGGCGGTCTTGGGCTCAATCAGACTGAGCAGAGGGACGATAGTCTCTCCAGAGTGTCCACCAATCACGGGGACCTTGAACTTTGTGGGGTCCGATGCTCCGACCACCTCAGAGACAAAGGTCTGAGCTCGAACCACATCCAGAGTGGTCACACCGAAAAGCTTCTTGGGGTTGAAAACATTGTGCTTCTTCAACACCTCAGCGGCAATGGGCACGGTGGAGTTGACGGGGTTGGAGATGATGAGAACAAACGCATCTGGGGCGTACTGAGCAACTCCAGTAATGAGATCTCGTACAATTCCAGCGTTGATCTTGAACAAGTCGTCTCGGGTCATACCTGGCTTTCGGGGAATACCAGCGGGGATGACAACAATGTTGGCGCCGGTAAGGGCAGCCTTGAGACCGTCATCCTTGGGCAGGTATCCCTTCACGGGCCCAGTGGCAGAGATGTGAGAAAGGTCGGCGGCAACACCAGGGGAGTTGACAACATCATAAAGTGCCAACTCAGTAACATGAGGGGACAGCTTCAGCAAAAGAGACAGAGGCTGTCCAATACCTCCAGAAGCTCCAGCGACGACTGCCTTGACCATTGTGTTTAGATAATACGAAAAGGTTGGGATAAGCTTTGAAAAAAACCAGTGAAATAACCGAAAACAAACGAACAAACAGACTTCAGGACAAACTGATGTCTAGACAGTTCTTAGCAAATCGGTTGTTGGCGAATAGGATAACAATCTGGTCCCCCTAGTTGCTGCCCTCGCTATATATATTGCCGTATACGCACGGATGAGTAAGTGATAGTCCCTCTACGGGTTCAGGCTTAAATGTGCGGTCACAATTAGGTGGGGTCGACTGCCGAGAAAGGCGGAGGGGAGTGCACCGGTGGGGGACAGGTTCCGCGGTTATTAACCGGGAGTATGTGGAGTGTAAGCGAGGGCGGTGATGCAATAGGACACGGGGATTAAGGTGGATTAATTGCGAGTCTAGGAGACCTGAATACTGGACATTTTTTTCTCCCAATGTACGCGAGGGCTCTCGCTCCTTCCTTGCCCCACTTTACCTTGCCTCATAGCCTTCCCAACAGCTCGGGTGTGCATGCTCCCCGCGGGGCGCATGTGTCTTCCAATTGGCCAAAGCGAGAATATATCCGGCGGAACACGGCTGAAAAACGCTCAGGACAGACGGCGAGTCCCACGAGAATATGCCGGGGCCGACAAAGGGCCGGGGGGCTCGTGCCGGGAAGCCTCGGGCCACTGGCGTGTGAAGCGAGCATGAACTGTCATGCTCAGATTTCGCGTGGTCGAAAATAAGGATGAAAGAATGAGGAAAGGTGGTGTCCAATGGCGTCATGGGGGGTGCAACTGTTTCTTTTTTTTTCTTGTTCGGCCATGGCAGCGCTTAGATCAGTGACATATGTCCATGTCACGCAATGCGCAGGACGCGATAGCGGGCACTGGCTACGGGTTAACGTCGGCAATATGCCCGCAGCGGTATCGAATTCTTGCAACCGTATCTCGCTCCGGTTCTGAATGCAGTGGGTTATCGTGATGTCCCCGGGAATTCCCACGCCCCATTGAGGCAAGGGAAAACGGCCAAGTGCGCTCATGCCCGGGTGAAATCAGGTACGCACCAATCGAGGGAATCTATGCAAGTCAGTGCATATTGTGGAGAATCCAATTCATTGCTAAAGCAGGGCACATGAACTACCCAATACCGCTACAATTAGTTGCAACCTGTGTCGTACATCGTCAGTCAGTATAATATTAATTACAATTCACGCCTGGGCCTTGGCCCAATATCGGAACCACAGGTTACTACAGGCCTTATTACATTTTGTAGTTGTCTTCGGGCAGCCATCGCAGTTAGCATCCTTATTACTTGGGCAATTAGCATGCCCATCGAATTGTGCCCCAATATCTTCAAATAGGTGGATCTGGCTCTGGTTCACCAAGAGACTATACGCAACTGTGCGAAACGTACGGTCACTCCACTGCTCATAAAAAAACCCCCCAGCTCGATCCGCAACTTCAAATAGAGCATTATATGGCGAGAGACTTCTCATGTAGTCTAAATTGCCCAGTTCAAAGCCAGTGACAAACCTGCAGACTGAAGAAAATGGATCTGTTATCCACTGCAGAGCAGAATTCTCATGAATCTGCTGCGGTTCCATTCCAACAGAGCCCATGATTTCCTGCCACAATGAACTGTGGCCTCGTTCGCTTTTCCCTGGAATTTCAGCACTCCCATCGCAGGAGGTTAGACTGAACCCATATACTTTTTGGTTGTCTTGCATGAATCGGAAAATGTCATAGTCGACATCGCAGAGAATGGTGGCCCTGGGATCCAGTCTGAAAAAGTATTTGAATTGCTTTAAATGAGCATTGAGGTGAAGCAGACCGGAGTGCCACCTTTGGATGTTCGGCGAGCTTGCAGTGACCTTTGAGCTTTGAGTTGAATTCGAGGTGGTATCAGAGACCTTCATTAATTCAGAGTTGATAAACTTGGGAGCCGCCAATTGGGTCCTGGCAACCACCACGAAGTATACTTGGGATGCAGGTCCCACTAGCGCCTTGACTTTCCGCTTGAATTCGCTTGACAAAGTCTCATCAGTAAAAAACGTCCACGGGTATCCGAATTTGCTATTGAAATGGCTCTCAACGCTCCTGATTGTCGACGATATACCTTGTAGATCACGGTTTCGGACAAACGACAGGAATGTAGCATTGGCCAAATATGCAGAATCATCACTAGAAGGGTAGACGTAGCTGTATCCATTAGCCACCTTCGGCTTGTTATGCTTGTAGTCGTAATCCTCATCGTACTCAAATAACGCAGGATTTAGTCCGGGTTTGCCTTTGAGATATAGTTCAAAATACGCAACGACCCCTCCTAACGACAGCAACACCATGATCAGGATGTAGGAAACAAGCCTTGGCCGATACCTGAATCGAGGGAGACACAGCATTATCGAACTTTAGCGACAGTCATTGAAATTATGCAAAGCTATGCCACCCCGATTAAGGAAAGCGTGGGTTTTATGGACTTTCGTATGCCGCCGCCATCGGCTCCTCGGGCAGACGCTGCGCTTGCATCCCTGGAAAATTACGCACAGACCCCACCGCCGTTGAGGGCGATCTAGATTAGATAAGGTACACAAAGAGCCGTCCCTTTTCCGGCAATGGGCGCCCTACCCATTGACAGTTGCCCCATGTCAGTTTAAAAGGGTGGTTTAACCTTTGGTGGTGCGGAATCGAAGTAATCTACGAATCCTGTCACAGTCAACATTGGCAACAATCCTACGCAAGCGTCCGCCCTGCCGAGACAGGATTGACGGCCACATGCTCTATCGAGCAGCACAGATTGGCGGCCTTATGTGCGCCCGCGAGGCTGTGAACCCTTGCCAATTCTGGGGCGATAGTCTGCCTGTACGTGGAGGGAAGGCACGAAGAAAAGGGGTGCTGGTATGTGAGGATGCTGGATGTGGAAATGAGAGTTGCTGAGATAATGCTGCAAATGGCAACACTGATTCGAATGACTGCTCCAGTACGAATGCTGCGCAACCACTATAACCAAGAGTTTGGCAAAGAACACTAATCACGTGACAAAACATTAGCCCTCATTAAATTTAGGGCTCCGCCACAACTGCCTAATTCGGAAATATGATTATGTCAGCTGAAAAATCTCTCGGCCAATTCCTATAAGTGAAATTTCGACTCTCTTTTTCTCTCCAGCTCAACTCGGTGAGAAAGAAGCAATCTAAATTTTTGCAGACAAACCGCGGGGCCCATTCGAAATGCAAATTTTCGTGAAGACCCTGACCGGGAAGACTATCACCCTCGAGGTGGAGTCTTCCGACACTATTGACAACGTCAAGTCCAAGATCCAGGACAAGGAGGGAATTCCCCCAGACCAGCAGCGACTTATCTTCGCCGGTAAGCAGCTTGAGGATGGACGAACCCTGTCTGACTACAACATTCAGAAGGAGTCCACTCTTCACCTTGTGTTGCGTCTGCGAGGTGGTGGTAAGAAGCGAAAGAAGAAGGTCTACACCACCCCCAAGAAGATCAAGCACAAGCGAAAGAAGGTCAAACTCGCTGTGCTTTCTTACTACCAGGTTGACGAGGATGGAACCGTCAAGCGTCTCCGACGTGAGTGCCCCAACGACGGTGCCGGTGTCTTCATGGCTCACATGAAGAAGGACAAGTTCAACACTGAGCGACAGTACTGCGGAAAGTGCGGACTGACCTTCACCCTGGAGCAGTAAGTCTGTTGACAAAATTACCATTAGAAATGTATTATTGATATATATTTAAAGATGATTTTGTTGCAATCCAAAGTCGCTGTGTCTGTGAAATATTCGGAGAATAATTTAGGGGTAGTAGGTGGGTGATGCAATTCAGATTCAACTATACAATGTTAAGATGCAATGCAATAAGAAGCCATCAATATCAATATCATTGACGGCTCAACTGGGCTCTCAGAGCCTCAATTTCCTTGTGGAGCCTTTCATTTTCAGTTGACGCAGCGTTCAGTTTGGTCCTCGTATCGGATAACTGCGAACAAACATGTGCAAAAGAAACCTTAAGGGCCGAGTAGGTACTGAGCAGCTTATGCGAGGCCCTGATCTTCTTCTTGACTTGGCTCAGCGTACCCTTGTTAACTAGGACGGAGTGTCCCTCGGATACCTCCAGCTTACGTTTCTTAGAATCACTGGTCTGGGCCACGTCTGCCAACTCAGTATCAAGATTTAGATGCGATGACTGAGCGTCTCCAATAGATTGATTCATTGGCAGTTGCCGAGCTTCAAGCTGCTGCTGTGATTCGGGCTGATGCTCATTGAGTTTGGATGGAGTATGCGGTGATGTGGGTAATGACGAAGCGGTAGAAGTCAGATCAGGGACTTCGATTGTTCCAGATACTGACTCTGGAGCACTGGACGGTAGACCAGCTGTCGCTCCAATTTCAGAAAATAGAGCGTCTAGGTCTAGCTGAGAGTCGAATTGAGGCAAATTCGAACCACTTACTCCATCGAGATTTGAATTGCTATCCATAGACGGATGGGCTTGGTTCAGTATAGCGGACAGTTTTGAGCCTAGGACCTCATTCAAGTCGAATTCTGTGGTCTGAGTCAGGTTAGAGGCGTTCACAGCAGCTGTAGTGGACATTTGAACCTGGGGAACCTGAGGGTGGTGCCTTTCAACTTCGGAGTTGTGGGCAATGCAAAATGATGTTGACACTAGGAGGAAGTGCGTACCGGCGGCTCATAAATCTTTCGACCCTGCACAAAAAAAAAAAAAAAAAAAAAAAAAAAAAAA
>PPJJ03000091.1:0-56542 GCA_003705735.3 Blastobotrys peoriensis | reverse complement strand
GTTGTTGGTAGTTGGATGTCATGAATAAATACTATGAATACAAGAATCTAGCCGTCATTTCGCGTTACTTCACGTGCTCCGGCCAGGCATCATTGGTTAGAGCGTATCGAGTAGAGTCCCAATTGATCAATCCCGTGTCAACTACTCTAGACATGTCGCCACGCTTATCCTTCGATCGCTGGATAGACGCAAACGCGAGGTAATAGTCTCGGTCCACTGGATCGGCGCTTTCCTGGTCCACACTGTCGACTCCGGCGTCACCATTGGTGTCAATGGCCTCAGCTGGTCTCTTTTTGGCGGCGGCGTCTTTCTCCACAGCCTCCTTGGCTTGCTGTGCTTCTTGAGCCTCCTTGGGCTCCGTGGCTTCTCGAGCCTGCCGCTCAGCTTGCTCGCTCTGAAGCCGGGCTTCCTCCTCCCCACGTGCCTGAGCTTCTGCCAGGGCCCTTTCTCGCTCAGACGGGCGAGAGCCTTCGTTCGCAGCCAATTCGCGCTGAGACGCTCGGCGCGCCCGTCCGTTCATTACAGGAGCAGGAGCAGAAGCAGGGGTGGATATGGCCGCGGGTTCTGGTGCCGGGGATGCAATTGGCGGTGGAGGCAACTGTGCCTGTACGTCCGTCGATGCCTCCTGGTCGTTTTCATCAGCGGCCTCTTGTGCGCCGTTCTCGTCTGGGCCATCGAGCCTTGCTCGTTTGGCCTTTTGCTTCTCGAGAATTCGCTGCCGTTGCTGTACGTAGCTGAGAACGTCAAACTTCTTGGAAGTCGTCTTGATCCCAAATGGATCGTACTTGGCCCGCTCAGATGCCGTCATCTTGGCCATGGTCTTGCCCTCTCCGGAGCCAGTAGATGCAGTGGTGATACGGTTGCCCCCAATTGAGATGCGAAGGGAAAATGACTTTTTATGCTCAACCACAGGGGGCTCATTAGATCCATCGGCTTGGTCAGGTCGTCGCTGTTCTGAGGAGGCAGGAGTTGGTTCTAGCTCTGGCTCTGCTTTGATATCGTGGTCGCCAGTTGATTCTTCAGGCGCGTCGACATCCATTCTTTCAGTGCTAGGCTCACCAGGTCTCGGAACCGTAGGTTCTGCCTTGAAAGGCTTGAAACTAATCTTCAATGACGGCTTTTTCGGTTGTAAGCTCATTAGTCCTGGTGCTTCAGGCTCTTCTTCGTCCCACAAATCACTTTCGGGCTCGGGCGCCTGCCCATCTTTCAGCTGCTCGTTGGCATCGTTGTTCCCATTCCCAATCTTGAGATCTTGTGACAGGTCGTCGCCCTTTGCAGGCTCCTCGGGCAGGGGCGCGTCGGATGCCTCCCTATCAGTCTCATCCTTCGATTCTTCTGGCCGTGCATTTTGGACTGATGGCTCCACTTCGCCCTCTTCACCATCGTCCTCCATTTCAGCATCGTCATCTCCATCATCGCCTCCTTCGCCGTCTCCATCATCATCGCCTGCATCTGCGTCGAGTTCTGCATTTAGCGCATCCAGTTCTGCATCCGCATCCGCGTCTACACCCTCATTCTCATGCTCGTGCTCTGTGTCATGCTTTTCATCCTCCAGTTCAAACTCTTCCTCCTCCTCTTCCTCCTGGTTCTCCTTCTTGTCCTCTTCCTCGTCAACGCCGTCGTCAGACACCCGGACAAAGCCACTGAACCGAGTCAGTGCCTGCTCGGCTAGCCGGCCCTCTTCTACAATCATCTCTCGCACTTGCCGTGGATCAGTCACTCGGTCTGTGAAGAGTGCTGTTGCCTTGAACGTATGTGGAGGGGGAAGCTGGGGCATCCAGGATGGAATGTAAACCTCGGTCTTGTCAGCGCCTGGCACCAGCTCTTTGATCGCGCCGTCCTCGTGTCCAAAGAAGAATTGAGAACCGTCAATGGGGTCGTCTTGAGAGGTGTCGAGTTTGAGCTGGTTGAACAGGTCGGTGAATCGGGACCTGACCTTTTGCTCGTGATCTAAATCAGAAATATGAATTCCCATGCGTCGCATCACGATCGCTAAATCGCCAATTGATGGCTGGCTCCTTCTCTGTACAGCAACCGCCCGGTGCAACTGCGCTCCTAGCTCTATCAGGAATTCTTCAGCAAGGTAAGCAATATGCTCGTACGCGTCGGGTCGTGATACCATGTTTTTGGATCCCAAAACCGCCGCCACTGCTCGGTAGAAAATCGCTTCCATCGTATCAGAACGCGAATCGACAATGTTTATGTCAGTTTCTAGCAGCCGGTTCCATCTATTGTCAAGTCTCGGTGGAGGTCTAGACATCTTTTGGGGTTTCGAGGAGCTCTTGTCCTTGGCATTAGGGCCTTCAGATCCGGATTTTTTCACATCCGAAGTCTCATTACTGGACCTTCCAGATCCTGGGCCCCCAGTGCCGTCTATGTGCTCAGCATCGCGCACACCCTCGCGCTCGCCGTCCGCTGTCATGTATCTTGAGCGTCAAACTGTGCCGAAAGCGAAATTTGGAATCACCACCCTAACCCTCTAGTACACACGGCTGCTGCGCGGCTGCAAATTTAATCGAAACTCCCAACGACGACACCGTCAGGCAGTGCGACCGACCACACTGCACGCATCCCATTCTTCTATCGGCAGCTTAATGTTGTCATTTCTCCCTTATGCTATGCTATCGCGCTATTCGTTTATTTATACCGCTTATCCTTGAACCCTCCAATCAGCTCAACCTCTCCATCCTTAGTCCGCTTCTCGTCGTACTTGTCGGGGTTCAATTGGGTCTGCTGCTTGGCCTTGACCCATTCCGCCATGGTCACTTCAGTGTTGAAGGTGGGGGTAGCGCCGGCCTTGTCGAGGACAGGTGAGTCGGTCACAGGCTTGAGAACGGTGTCCGAGTGGGGGCGGGCAAAGTAGAGCAGCCCGGTTCGGTCGTACTGCCATTGGTCCTTAGGAGGCGCTACCACGCGGTGGACGCTGCTCTTGAGGTAGCCGCCAGTCAAGTGGGCCAGAGTATCGGCCAAGTTCACAGTGATGGTTCCAGGCTGAGCCGACACGTAGGTCCAATTGCCGTCCTCGCCCAGGATCTGGAGACCAGCAATTGGCTGTCTGAACAAAAGGGTGAGCGAACCCAGGTCAGTGTGGCCGGTAGATTGGGCAAACCCAGACTTCTCATGGTCCTCAGCGCTGCGCTTTGAGTACTTCATGTATCGGAAATGATCCTCAGACCGGCGCTCGTATGAGTGCTGGTTGGCGAGATAGTTTTCGTCCGGAAGTTCAAGCACAATTGCGAACAGCTTGAGCAGAGGGATGACCACGTTGTGATGCAATGCCTTGGAGAAGTATTCAACCTCGCCAATGTGGGCAGTGATGAGATCTGGGTACTGGTACGCGCCCTTGAAATCGTCAGTGAACTTTGGGATGTTGAACATTTCAATGTTGTCGCGAATGTTCCCCTGCTTGAATCTGCCAGCTCGTCGGTAGCCGTTGTAGTCAGCATTAGCATAGTCGACCTGGTACTTCTCCTTCTCGTCAATTGGCAGATCGAAAAAGTTCTTTGCCAGCGTGAACTGTCGGTCGACTTGGTCTTGAGTTAGGCCAAAGTTCTTTACATAGAAGAACCCCACATGGTGTACAGCATGGTGCAACTGCTTGGCCAGTCGCTCTTTTCCACCAGGCCGGTCAAAGTCCTCGAGATCGAGGGTAACGAGCTCCGCCCACGGCAGGGCCTCTTTGGTCTCTGGAGGATGGACGTATGGAGTCAATTTCGAAAAGTCATATTGGGACAGATCCTTCGGAGGCTCTTCCTTGACTTGGGGGATTTGAGAAGCAACTGCAGCGGCCATCTTCAATACTAGGCACAAATACTACCTACACTGGTGGGAAAACGGGTCTCATTTGACTTTTATACTACTAGATATCCTCGGACCTTATTATCACGTCATCGCAACTACAAGCTACCGGCCGGTCAGCACCGACCTGATGCCGCGGACTGTCGTATTGACGCCATCACGAGATGCATTGCATCATCAGGCGAGTTAAGGCGGGGGAGAGGTATGGGAGGCCGGAACACCGGGGAACAATATGCGGAGCTCAGGGGATGACTATGACGCCAGTGATAGGCTAGCGAGGTGAATAATGATCTGTAGTTGAGGCGAGATGGGCTGGGTAGGGAAGAGCAGAGCGAGCGCCAGTGTGTCGCATGGGCATCGAATAGTATGGCTCTAAGAGTGTTGGTACCTACTCTTTACGATAGTTGGTCTATGTGTCTATATCCTATCTCGATAGTCAGATCTCGATAGTCAGATCTCGATAGTCAGATCTCGATAGTCAGATCTCGATAGTCAATCTCGATAGTCAGATCTCGATAGTCAGATCTCGATAGTCAGATCTCGATAGTCATATCTCGGTAATCATAGCTCTATCTCTCTATATCCTATCCCGATAATCAAATCGCTATTTCTCTATATCCTACTCCCCATTCTCCTGCTGGATCTTGTTTGCAATAGTTTCAACCGAGAAAATCTTGCCAGGATTCAACAATTCATGAGGATCTAATGCCAATTTCATTGTTCGCATAAGCAAAATGGCCTCAGAGCCTAATTCGTCGGCCAGATATTTCACCTTTCCTGCTCCAATTCCATGCTCCCCAGTGCAGGTCCCTTCTAGAGCCAGTCCATCGTAAACCAAATGCTTCGCCAGTTCCCGAACGGTATCCTTCTGATCGGGTGCGTAGATCAAGCACGCGTGGTAATTGCCATCTCCAACGTGTCCTAAAACTCCACCGTAGATCCCCGATGCCTCAATCTCTTTCTTGGCTTTCTCCACGGCATCGGCAAGCTTGGAAACTGGTACTGCCACATCAGTAGACCACGCCGCCCCCTTCTCCGGGCCCAGCGCAATCATCGACCACAGTACCTCCTTGCGAGCAGCCCACAGCTTGTGCTCTTCGTCCTTGTTGCGGGCAAACTCAAACGAAGTACTGCCGTGATTGTTTGCAATTACCTGGGTCTGAGAGATCTGTTCCTTTACGTACTTGTCAGTTCCAGAGAACTTCAAAAACAGGGTCGTAGACTCCGGCCACGATCTGCCCGTGGCGCCGGCTTTGTTGACAGCACTCATCAATACGTCATCCATGAGCTCAATTGCATTGACAGGAATGCCCTTGCGCATGACTGCTGTAGCAGCTGCAGTTGCTGCCTTTACAGAAGGGAACGAGCTCACCGCAACAGTGGTAGTCTCAGGTACAACCTCGAGTTTGACGGTGATTTCAGTAATCAGGCCCAAAGTGCCCTCGGAGCCACTAAACAGATGATTCAAATTGTACCCCGCTGCCGTCTTACGAGGCCGCTGGCGGGTCTTAACGACTGTTCCGTCAGCAAGGACCACTGTCAGGTTGATGACATGGTTCCTCATGGGACCGTATTTGACACAATTTGTCCCGGAGCACGACGTGGCCACCATTCCTCCAATTTGGGCAGTTGGGCCAGGATCCACTGCAAAAAACAGCCCAGTATTCAGTTTGGCCAAGTGCGCGTTTAGATCAACCCATCCCACTGAAGGCTGCACCGTGCAATCCATGTCGTCAGGGCGGACAGCAATAATCTTGTCCATTCGGGCAAAGTCAATGCAAACTCCTCCGTACAAGGCAGAGATGTTGCCCTCCAAACTGGATCCACCAGAAAACCCGATCATTGGTAGCTTGTACTTATGACAGATTTTGGCAATCGCTGACACTTCCTCAGTAGTACTGGGGTATACAATGACAATTGGCAGCACGTCGGAGTTGAATGTGGACCATTCTGAGTATCCGTGGCGATGCAATTCGTTTTCATCAGTCGTTACGTGGTCTTCTCCAATCGCATTTTCAAGCTCGGGTAGTGCCTGTTTGAACTCATCATGGCCGCCATACTTGGGGGTCGACAGGTCCCGGATCAGAGACCCCCCGCGAGGTTCAGTTTTGTAGTAAGCACGAGCCGCAAAGAACGCCGCAGCTGCTCCGGCCAGCGCCAGCAGCAGGCCCGAACCTGAGGAAGAAGGCGATGAAGTCCCAGATGATGTGGACCCAGACGATTCGGAGGACGACGAGGTAGATGTCGAAGCTGCCCCTGTTGCCGGACCCCGTTCAGCCGGTCTCGGGCCCTGGCTATAGAGCCTAATCGGTGACACTTGGGACGCCCAAACGGCACCAGCCCTGGCCCTAACTAGCCCTAGAGCCTTACCATGAAGCGCTCCAACTCTCAAAGTCCTTAGCATTTCACTAGTGGCCAGGATTTGGTCACAGCATGAATTTTTCACTCGATAGGCCTGGGATCAATTTAAACATGAATTTCCGTGGGGGTCCGCGGGGTACTCCGGAATCGGGCTTCGGCACTCCGCGGACCCCCATGTAAAACATGGCCGGAGGATAGAGTAATGGCTTGGGCTTTGGCGTGGGCATTGGGCATTAGGGATTACTATACATTAGAATATAATAGCTAATAGTTCACTAGAACATCGGGGAGACAGGCAGTACGGCAACACAGTATAGCATTGGCATGACTAGAGGTCTAGTCCTCCGCGCTCATGAAAGTAATGTCATGTCATATATGCAAGGTACAAGGCAAGAAAACATAGAAAAGAAAGGCCTACACTTGTCCATCCAGCAGTGCCTCGACTGCCCCCTGCACATTACCACCGCTGCGTCTCAAAGCTCGAACGTTTCGGTCAAAATCGAAGAACCCTAGTTCATTCAATTGCTGCAATTGAGACTCATATCGCTCCTCAGGAGGGCGGTTGTCCTCCGGTGCGGGCGCAGCGCCTCCTCCAAGAAAGCTCTGTAGAATGCTAGGGTCGAGCAGTGGGTTAGCACCGGCTGCACCTCCCGCGCCAGCTTCTGCGCCTGCCCCGAGGCCTGCACCGGGGCCTCCAGCACCACCAAACAGCGCCGCGAACGGGTTTCCAGCAGCACCTGCTCCTAGTCCACCTAATCCTGCACCGGCCCCTGCGTTCGCTCCAGTCGTAGCATTGGCCCCGGCCGCCGCAGTTCTGGTCCCAGAGTTGTCGTCGCCAGACCCAGGGGCGGGGAATCCCCCGGCACCACCCGCTCCACCAGCACCTCCAGACATTCCGGACATCATTTGTTCCATCTGGAGCATCTGGCGCATCATTTGTGGGTTTGTAATCATATCTCGGAACTGGGGGCTCTGCATCATTTGTCGAAATTGGGGGCCCATCGATCTCAATCGCGGGTTGGAGTTTATCATCATGTCAATCATCTGAGGGTTCTGCAGGGCCTGTTGCATTGACTCGGCCACGCCAGGCTGCTCGAGCATAGAAATGATTTCGTCAGGTCCAGGCGCAGGTCCCATCCCTCCGTCGGGCCCAAACATGCTGGCACTTGGCAGCTGTGCCAATCCTGCGTATCGAGCACCAGTCAAGTCAGCGAGAATGTTCCCCGACCCTTGACCAGCAGCGATATTTGTAGGCACCTGAGAATTGGTGCCGGATGCTCCGTTACCACCCGTAGTGGCACCGCCGGTTGTTGCCCCAGAGCTCGCGGTTGTAGAGGGGCCAGTGGTCGTTCCGGCGCCCTTCACCAAATGCACAGTCTGGCCGGGCTTGATCTTATAAGTCTCCACGGTCTCAGTATCCTTCAGCACCTTTCCAGCGTAAATTAGCCTCTGGCGTTCAACAGCAATGTCTGATTTTTCAGCAATTGCGGCCTTAAGCTCTGCAATAGTCGAACCATTGGTGGTGGGAATCTCATACTTCGAATCCGAGGAGGATCTATTCAGTTAGCACATATTCAAGCACTCAAATCTTCACAGTGTCACACATGCTGCACTTACTTGATCACCACATTAAACGTCTCGCTCTCTGATCCCGACATGGTTGCAGTTCAATCTGTAGTGGCAACCTCTATGATATAGCCAGCTAATCTGGCATGGAACATTGTGGATTTCCATGGCGGCGCGGCTGGCACTGCCGCCGTACTAACTTTGGGACTTCAATGAGGCGGGAGGGGGAGTAGACAAAATGGGGGAGACGGAAGAAGGTACGCGAGGTATGGGTAGCACCACGAGCAATTGGGTGTGCCAGTCGTGGCACAAGGCGTATTTGAGAGAGATATGCTCAATATGTGGATTTCTGGATAGCGGTCGTTTCCCTGCGAGAGCCGTACCACGAGATCAGCAGCACATGTGGCCCCTGACGCGCAATTGACTCGGAATTGACAAGGCCCGCGAGGCGAAGTATTTTTAGGCCTCTTACTGACTGTGCCGGCTTGAGGAACAGTTTTGGGGCATTCTTCTGCGGTGTGCTAAGCTTTGTCTGGCTTGATTCGAGCTTCGCTTCGGAGTCCGAGGTCCCTAACAGCCGCATAACGGTCCTGCATTGTGCGGGGTGGGAATGAATGGAATCAGGTCGAGTAATTATGACTAGTTGCGGCCATGGCAAAAAATAAAATCGCGCAACGATCCATTGTGCTGTTCGGCATATCTGGCTCGGTATAATTTTAAATTGTAGTGACGAGTATATTGTTAGTCGTTGGTATGGAAAGTTATGTTAGTATCAGGCATAGACCTCTAGTGGAATATCCACTGACGCCATATCAGTAGATCCCCTGAACCGAATATCCACTCTAATAAGGTACTGGCGAGCTGCCAAGGGAGTCGCAAACGAAGGGGTGAATCGAGGATTGTCCTGTGGTAGAATTACCGGTTGCTGGACCGTTGTTGTAAAATACCTGTCCCCGGGCTCTGATTGCCCGACATTCCACGTTAAGTGACCAGGAGTCAGCGCAGATTCGGCCACGACCTCCGCACTTGTTCGGACTCCACGGTCGTTAGGGGCTGGAACGGTCTTCAGAAATTGAACTGCAGTCATGGTGTACATGATGATTCGGTAACGGATCTGCTCAATCTCGAGGGGGGGTCCATCGCGCTTCGGGGTGTATTTGATGTTCGTCACAAGTGGGTGGGGTCGTGAAGATCGTATTGGCAAAGTCGGAGGTGAATGCACATCTAACGCGACTGTCGCGATTGATTTTTTGGCCAATACACCACCGCATCTGATTGGGAAAGGAATCGATTTTTCACTGGCTCTTTGAGCTTCGCTCTTTTCTCTGGACCCCACTGATCCCAATAATGCCGGATATTTTGGCATCACATCCACAGATTGAGACGATTCCAAAACTACCTTCCCCTCCCGAATGAGTCGAGCTCGGACAATGTAATCGATCCTTAGCGCCATATCTGGCAAATCTCGCACGTCGGAATGGGGGGTATGTGGAGCGGAGATGGGCGCTCCCACTCTAGGGGGCAGTCGCAGATAGCTCGGAACACCGGTGGTGTAAGCAGTTTCAGGCACTCTATCGGGGACAATGAGTGAAAGCGGTAAAGTGTAGGCAGTGTTCGGTTGTAGTTGGAACCCCCCGTCTTTGCCAACTGGGTAGGCAGAATGAGGGATCCCATAGCTGGATATAACAGTTCGTCGTATTGCTCGCGTATCGACAAATTGCTGTGACCTCGCAACTGACTCGATCAATATTAATTCGACCAAAACCACATCGAAATTAACGGCTTGTCCACTGACAATTTTTACGGACCCGGTAACCACAGAATCCATCAAAGGATTGGTCTGGTCGACTTTCACTGACAATTGCGGCTTACCCCTATACCGTTTCACCGCAGACTCGTCAGTCACTAAACTGTATCCAGGTAACGAATCCTGCTCATAATCTGGGGGCGAATCGATTGACTGTGGGGACTTCCTATCGACAGCGGTAGGAGATGCGATTGGGGTTCTTGAAAACCACGACATTGGATATTAATGAGAGAGCAAAATGCCAAAAAAAATTAAGAAACCAAAAAAAAAAGCTCTTTAGCCACAATATCTCTGATAGCAAGCAGCGGTTCGACTGTATCAGAGCAGGAAAACTTGCGTTGAGAGCCAATGCGACAATGCTGAGTTTAATGATAACCAAGCGGTGAAGCCATCGGTCCTTTATACGCCACCTCTGATCTCTGTGCACTGTGATTCATCGTGAGTCACCTCGCTGCTCGAAGCTGTCTTTCAAACGCTCCATCACGACTATGAAAGCAATCTTATTAATTACGCGTCTCTGGAAGGTCTCACAGTCATATCCATTATTAAGCTCCCTGATATAATTCTGAATGCGACCATAATTGAGGGGCATTGCAGGGCTCGTTGCTCCCCATCGGGGCCCCGCCATGCAATACCCGAGGCGGATGCGTCGCTATGAGATTTGATTCACGATTAAGCGGTTATGTCTCACAACCCTAATCCGGTAATGAGAGGCATATGAGGGGCAAGCACCTGACAGTACCCCAAATGTCCAGCCCATAATTACGCCAGTCTGAGTTCGAGCTGGCGTCCGAGATTAAGGCCAATTGAGATGAATCACACTGCCTTTCTCGCCAATTACCCCCCTCCCTACCCTTAAAGTAGTCGCCTTCACAGTAATCACCCCCACTTCGCTGCATCCATTTTTTTGATTTTTTTTCATTACTGTACTTCACTGCTTTCGCCGTGCGATTACTCGGACCGACATTTGTCAGCCCCCAGGCAATAGCGGGCTCTTATTGGCTGCGACTGCAGAACTGACGTTTTCGGGGGTGGGCTCCCGTATCGCGTACCAAAGAGTGAGTGGTTACACCGTGAGTTCGGGCTGCTGATTACAAACGCGATGCGTCACGGTGTCTCATCTATGGCGCGAAAGTGTAGTACTAGGTGATATGGAGTGGGCGTTCATATGGTCCCAGTCAATGGGCATTTGTAATTGAGAAGCAATAACTGCCAAATGGTGGAAGAATGATTCAATTGGCGCAAGAGATTGTTATATGAACTCTCATGAGCACTCTCATGACAAATTAGTCCAATGCTTCATCTTTCTTTGCTCTTTTATTTGTAGTTTATAATTCCCCCGTTCGTGTAGTCGTTGTAGCTTTCTGATGTTCACTCTCTCGTGTGCTCATTGTAGTCTAGCAATTCAGTCTCTCGTTCTCATTGTAGTTTATCAATTCAGTCTTATTCAGCTACACTATCGCATTATCTCATTTTCTGGTACTCTTCTATAATTACAGCACCTGGGCCAAAACTGGGTACCCAGATACCAGCCCTTGCTGGCCCGACTCTAGATACCGTAGAAGCTCAATTACCTTGTGCTTGATCTCGTCGTCCTCAAATGGAAGCACGGTGCCGTTTTCGTAGCCAGGAACGGGCGGGGGCATATCCGCCGCCTTCTCGTTATGCTGGGTGAACACTTGGCTAAACAGGTTTACAACTTGGTCCCGGTGCTCAATCGCAACATTGTCCTGCTTCTGGAACAGATCAATGATTAGCTCAAACACTGGGGTGTTCTCCTCAAATCCATCCTGCAGCGGCAACCGCGACAGCAGTACTGGGAACACCTCGCCAATGGGAATGAGCTCGGGTCGCTTCATCGTGAGACGAGCGACACATCCACACGCGTTCGCAAGTCCTCGGTCGTTAGAATCGCTCTCGTCGTCGCCCTTGCCAAGCGACTTGCGCTTCTTATCTGCCTTCTTGAGCAATCGCTGGAGTGCTCGAAGAATGGTCGGGTAATGGCTTGGAATTGACTCGGCCTCGGAGTGGAAGCACAGCAGACCCACTCCATATGCAGCATTCGATCGCACCTCGAGGTCTTTGTCCTGGAGAGCCTTGAGGAACACTGACATCAGGTCGTCCGAGTACTTAGTCACAGCCGATCGTAGGCCAGCAACAATCTCGGCAAGAGCGCCGATTCCTGATGCCCGCTCCGTCGCACTCGGCGAGGTCGCATGCTTAGCAATGTGGGGGAAAACTGCCGTCGCCACAGGCTCGAACTGGGCTCCCAATGCCGATGCTAGCTGTACAACCACATCCAGAGCCGAGTCGATAAGCAGCTCATCGTACTCTGAGCTCTCGGTATGCTCTTCCTCGGCATCCGCCTTACCGTCAAACTCGTAGTCGTCTTCATCCATTGTCTGAGACGGGTGGTTCTTGGTCAAGATGAGCAGCACCTCTCGGCACAGCGTCTCGAGCTCGTCTTGGGTTCCAAGCACAACCGGGCCGCAGTTCTTGATTGCGAGAGCGTAGATTTCGCACAGTGCAGTAGCGACCGATCGCTCGTCAACATTGGCAATGAGCTCGAGCGACGCGACACGTCCCAGTCCAATCAAGGTCGAAGCCGGTTCAGAAACGGCGGCCGCGGGCAGACCAGGGGACCACTTGCCATTAGAGGCCTTGTAATAGGCAATCACTGATCGCCAGAATCCCAACACCGCAGTCCTCGACACAGCATCGTAGAAATGGTTGAATCCAGAAATGAAATGCTGCGACGCGGTCTCCAAGTATGGGGTAAAGCTGGCAGTAGTGGCAACAATAATATCGGCAAGCGACTCAAACGCTACAGCTTTCTCACTGGCAACGGCGCCATTGATCTTGTACTTGCTGAGCATATCTTCCTCGTCGTCCTGGCCAATGGCATCGTCTTCGTCTAGCAGGCCGGCAAACTCGTCCTGGTCCAGACATGCAAACAATTCTGGGACGACCTGAGCCAAGAAGGGGGAGAACTCGTCGCGGTACACCTTAGCAAGCGACGAAACAAACAAGAACGCGCACTCCTTGAGTCCGCTCTGCGATGACTTCATGCTGGCGTACGCAGCACCGACCAGAGGCTCAACGTATGGTCGGAAGGGCTCCTTGCCGACGGCAGCAGCAAGAGCCGACAGCGCATCAAGCGAGATTCCGCACAACTTGACCTCGTCAGCAGTCATGTTTTCAGGGTCGGCGCCCAGGCTGACAAACGGTTCGACGGCTCGGATAGTCGATTCGAAGTATGGGGCAAACGCAGGGCCCGATGCAAACGCGGCCGAAGATAGGGCGGCGACAATCGAGCTCTTGAGCGACAGAGCCTGAGTAGACGCCAGCAAATGTAGCAATTTTGGTGCCAATGACGACAGGTACTTCTCCACAATTACCTTGCGGTCAATTCCTTCGACAATTGCGTCCAGAGCCTGGCAAGCATGCGATCCAATCTTGAGAGTAGTGGCACCATCCATAATGTTGAACACCAGGGGCAGAAGAGTCTCGTGCTCGTCGCTAACGACCTCTTGCAGCTCGGTGGCAAGCTCGGCAAGAGCCTGGAGGGCACCACTCTTGACAATTGTCTCTGAGTCATTAAGACCATTGATTACAGTAGGAAGGACCACTTCGATGTGGTTTGCAACAAAATCTGGAGCGCCCTCGACCACTGCAGTGATGGCAAGGAACGCAGCTCGGCGGCGATTGGCGTCCTGAGAGTGGACGTACTCTGTGAGGGCAGTAAACAGGGGCATAATGACCTGGGTAGGGGGAAGGGAAGCCGACAGGTAATCGAGAGCGCGCAGGGCCATCTGGGGAGGTGTCTCCTCATCCTCTTCGTCATCATCTTCGTCGTAGCCCTCGGCAATAATCTCCAAAAAGTGAGCAACGAGCTTGGGTCCCAGTTTGAGGGCCTGGACCTTGTTCTTCTTGAATCGAATGGCGGTCATGAGGAAGTGGAGAGCGGGAATTCGGCTGTCGTCTGACAAACTGCGGTCAGCGGCAATGTGGGTGAGCATGAAATCCATGAGGTCTCCAAAATGACGCGACATGAGCGCCGGGTCTGCCAAAAGCAGGCCAGAGAACACTTCAAACACCTGGGAGATGCCCTTCTCATCGTCGGACGCAATTACCTGCTTGAGCACGTCGACCATCGCCGGAATTAGGGCTCGGAACAGCTCAATTGGGTTCTGCTGCGCGGGGGTATTAGCGGCAACTGACGACGATTCGATCACGTCTGCCAACGAGCCCAGTCCGAGTACCGAAGAAACTCGAACCTGAGCAGAATCCGGATCGGAAACAGTTCGGGACAGTAGGTGCAGCACATCGACCATTCTCGTCTCGATCAGCACCATGATACCTGCCTCCAGTAGCGTGTACAGAATGTAGACAGACACTTCACGCTCGACGGCGTTACCCGATTCCACCGTAGACTGGATATATGGCAAAAGTTCTTCCCATTGGCCCTCGTCAACGTCGAGCTGGGCAATGGCCGAGATCACCCGAGCAGACGTGTGTCGAGGAAGGGGGTGCTCTTCACGAGCAGTGGATTGAAGCAGTGAGTGCTTGATCTGGGCCTTGGTATCGTTAGATACAGCTCCATCCTCTTGCCAAAACTTTGCCACCGCTTTTCGAGCTTCAATGCCGGCCAGCTGTCGAATGTTGGCATCAGAGGCATGCTGAAGCACATGAATTAGCGCAGGCAGCGACTGAGGTTGGTTCAAAAACTCATTCTGGAGTCGAGCCGAGGCCTCTTTCACCGTGGCCGGCGAGGTGATCTGCCTCAGCGTCGATTCAAGACTCTCGACAAATGCCTGGCTCATGATTTAAGTCCGAGGGGTATACCAGGAGGAGGAAGTTGAAGGTTTTACTTCCTTTTTTCACCCTTAATAATTTTTTGTTTTTTGCTTTTCGATTTTTTTTTTCTGATCTGGAAGACTTAAATTTCACTCCTCAGCCGCTCCACTCGGATCAAGGTGATGGTGAGCCTGCGGATCAAACCGAGGGCACCACGGCCAGCTGGTTTGGGGGCTAATTCTCAACTAGGGCGTGCGAAGAGGGTCGATGTGGTAGATACGAGAGCCTCGGCGAAAGCGCCGTCAAATTCTGACCAGAATCGTCCAAATACGCGCTCTATGGTGAAATCCATGCCAAAGCTTGTGGTTAAGAATGAATCGGCAAAGTTCCAGCATGGCTCAGTTCTGGACGAGATTTTTGATGACGACAAGGTGTTTTCAGTCAAAGTCCCGGTCTATCAAAAGTATCCATACATGACAGAGTCTACCCCTTACGCTCAGAGCTTTTCAGAGATCAAAGGAATACATGCCCCGGTTTTACAGTGGATGTACATGCATAAAATTGTGTACAAGGCCCCAATGGTTCACAATTGTGAGCTATTTCAGTGCCACTACTTCCCTCCGGCGTGCCAATTCATAAGAGGATGCAAGTCGCGGCCCGCTCTATGCTCTCAGTTCTTGGAGGGCGAAGATTACAATGGAGTGAAGGTCTCTGAGATGGCTGAGCCACCGACTACTCAGGACCGGTCCAAAAAGCCATTCAATTACGCAATCTGGCGACACCAGATGACTAAACGGATCCGGAGGGGGCTTTTCTCGGCTCTGACTGAGCAAGGCAGCCAATTGGATGGTCTGTTTCTATTCAAGTCTAAGCGATTTGCTAGAAACAAAACCGAGCTGCAACGGCACCTGGATAAGACGGTATCTGCGGTGGCTCGGATGGTTTCGGACCCAAAGCGAATGCAATGGGTCGACAAGGTGAACCAGGTAAAGTTGAATGACCTCAATCGCTCTCTGCTTAATGATTACCTCATGCCACTGCCCGAGCTCAAGCCCAGGACGGAGCAGGCGACTCGAAAGCCCAGTCGGCAGAAGCGTACTTGACTGCATGAAGATAAAGCATCAGCTGCTCGGGCTCTGGGTCGGTGTAGATCTGCGTCCCGCATTGAGGGCATTTATGGTCTGGGACTGCGCCGGCTACTTCTGTGTCATTCTGGAATTGATGGTACATTGCCCTCAGTTCACCCGAGTTGTGGTCGCGGTCAGAGTTTTGTATTGCCGCGTGCAATTTCCTAAACGACTCGTGATTGTACAGGATATCATTGACAATTGGGAATCCAAGCAGCGCCAGGTGCTTTCGAATTTGGTGCATCCGCCCACTCTCAGGTTTGCACAGCACAATTGAATTCGTTCCATCAAACCTGACACGTTCAAACTTTGTGACTGCTTCTCGGGGGGTCTGGCAGCTTGTTAGAAATGCATCTGCTGGGAGCCTTGCATTGAAATCTATTAGATGCTCTCGGCACTCGGTCTGCTCTGGAAACTCTCCTAGAACTTTAGCCAGGTACTGTTTGGAAACCTGCCGGTCGCGCAATTGCCGCGAGAACTCAGAAGCTGCTTTTGGTGTTTTACAGGTAATCACAATTCCCGACGTGAGGCGGTCTAGCCTGTGAGAAATGTAGGCTTGCGCCCCCGTCTGCTGTTCGAGGATTTCGGTCAGGCTGTTTAGTCGAAATTTTCCAGTGGGATGGATGGGGATTCCGGAGGGCTTGTTCACGACTAGCAATTGGTCATTTTCAGATAAAACTTCAACAGTACCTGGTTCAGGAATCGGCGGCTCGTGCATGTGTACTGTGTACTTGAGCACATCCCCACTTTTAATCTTGAGCGACTTCAAGCTGTCGCCTTTGAACACCTTAATAGGCTTTCTAGTACCAATTCCTCGCACCAATGACACTCTACCCTGGTCAATTGCACGCAAATGCTCCTTTTCGTCGTGTGCAGCAAACTCTTCAGTAATTACGTCAGCCACTGTCCGTTCAAACCATCTCTTTTTGCAGTTGGCTACTCTTTCATGGTAGTAAGGATCAATTTTACGGAGCCCATTCATTTGCAAGCAGCGAGCGGCGCAAACGGAAACTAACAGAATCTTCGACCGACCGGGCTGTTGCTAATGGTAGTGACAGATTCGGCCGATGCGCACAGTGAATCAGACCCGTCTCGGCGAATATGGCCAGATACTGCACCATCCGCTTGATCTGATCTGATCTTACCATGTGCGGCTAAATTTTTCAATTTACATAGCGACAAATACGACAATTACGATAAGCGATATAGGCTTTAGGCTGAGCAAGTTCAGGGCAATTGCAGCCGATTCCCACCGATTGCTCAGGATGCTACAGAATCACTCTCCACCGCTCATTGCTTTCCTTCCTGCAATCTTCTGCCCCCCTTTTAACACCTTTTTAGGACGTAAAGTCTATTACTATGTACATAGTCGTTGAAGACGCTCGTACTGGCGGCTCTAATTAGTCATATCACCTTGATCAAAAATAAAAAAGACATTAATGCGTTAAAACGTGGTCAACGAGTTGAGCGTTGACATGATCAGTCCCTCGACAGGCTGGCAGACCTAGTTCACAACTTAGATCTGGAGCTTACGGGGCTTCTCCCAGGAGTTCTCCTGGTTGGTGAAGTGACCATAAGAGGCAGTCTTGAAGTAAATAGGGCGAGCCAAGTCAAGGTCCTTGACAATGATACCAGGTCGGAGGTCGAAGTTCTTTCGGATGATGGCCACGAGCTCGGCAGAGCTGTGCTTGGAAGTTCCGTAAGTCTCGACGAAGATAGACAGAGGCTCTGCGACACCAATGGCGTACGAGAACTGGACGAGAGCTCGCTTGGCCAGGCCAGCGGAAACCAGGGACTTGGCAACCCATCGCGCAGCGTAGGCAGCCGATCGGTCGACCTTGGAGAAGTCCTTACCGGAGAAGGCTCCTCCTCCGTGAGCACCCCATCCACCGTAGGTGTCGACGATGATCTTTCGTCCAGTCAGACCAGCGTCTCCCTGGGGACCTCCGATCACGAATCGTCCCGAAGGCTGGATGTGGTAGACAGTCTTGTCGTCGAGGAGGTTAGCAGGGATGACCTTCTTGACAATCTTGTCGAGAATCTCCTTTCGCAGGTCCTCGGTGGAGATCTCGTCAGCGTGCTGGGCAGAGATGACGACAGTGTCAACTCGTCGAGGAACGCAGGCACCGTTGTCGTTCTCGTACTCGACAGTGACCTGAGTCTTGGTGTCGGGTCGGAGCCAGCCAAGGGAGCCGTCCCGACGGGCAGCAGCCAGCGCCGCGTTAAGCTTGTGCGACAGCACAACCGTCAGAGGAAGCAGCTCCTCAGTCTCGTCAGTGGCATAACCAAACATGATACCCTGGTCACCAGCTCCGAGCTCCTCCAACGCCTTCTCGTAGTGCAGTCCCTGAGCGATATCGGGAGACTGCTGCTCGATGGCCACCAGCACGTTACAGGTCTTGTAGTCGAATCCCTTGGCGGAATCGTCGTATCCAATGTGCTTGATAGCGTCTCGGATCACCTTCTGGTAGTCGAGTCGGGCCCGGGTGGTGATCTCACCAAACACCATAATCATCCCGGTCTTGGACGCAGTTTCACAAGCAACCTTGGAAAGAGGGTCCTCCTTGAGGCATGCGTCGAGAATGGCATCCGAAACCTGATCACAGATCTTATCGGGGTGTCCCTCACCGACGGACTCGGAAGTGAACAAGAAAGTCTCCTTGGCAGCAGTCATTGTGTAGATATTTCAGCAACGCAAAGTTGTAGAGAAAAGGGGAAAAAAATTTCACCGTGATTTTTCGTCAAGATATATAGCCGGTCGGCTCCCGAAAAATTAGGGGGCCGATTTGTCTCAGCCGCTCTGATCTCATATTGCTGCACATGGGGGGATTAGCCAATGAATGTTGGGGAGGGTGTCGTCAGAGCACGTGAAGACCCACGCACGGGCTCGGAGGGGATGAGAAGCGTGCGAGGTCGTGTCCGATGTGGACGGGTGTAGTTGGTGGCAGCATGGCGCGGGGGTCGCGGGGGCGCGTGGGGCCACCGTTGCGGTTATTAGCTGAATTGGGCGGTGGTGAAAAATATTAATCGCGATTGAGGTAATTGCATGTGCTGGTCACGTGTGGCGCCTAGGACTGCCCACAAAGTGAGACACTTGTGAGGCAGGCCAGGAAGCAGGCCAGGGGACAGGCTAAGGATGTACAGTAGTACGGAAGCAGGCCATTGATGTACTGTAGCGCAGTTGTTGCAGCTGTGTGAGCGCAGTGCAATTGCCGTCGGCTGACGCAATTGCAGTGTGTCTGTCTTTGCGCATTCAATTGATTGTTATACACCTACCATCTTTATCCCTAGGGCGTAGCTGGCTGTGGTCTTGTTCACTGATCCCATCCTACATAGTCGCGTCCGACAACTCGGAAAGCGCGCACTTCTCCACTCTTCAAGTCTCCTAGTCGGTAGCTCTCCTGCTTGATCCGTCGGCCCGACTCTTCGACCACCTTGACCTTCTTCTTGGTCCCGTCCCACTCTACCACCACCGCCGAATGAGCTCCGGCCTTACCAGCCTCGGCGGAGTACTTCTGGTGAAGAGACCCCTTGTGGCCCTGGAATCGAGCATTCTTGAACGTGATGATGTCGCCGGGTCGAATCTCGTCATACTGGCGCACCGTTGCATTGGCCAAGTTACCATATACCAGAGCCCCATGAGCCTTTTGGCCAATTGACGGCAATGCGCCCGGGATCGCGGCAATTAGCCGAGGAACAAACTCCCCGTCACCAGGAGGCGGGGTCTGCGCCAGTCGAAGCACTTGAGGGCCGAATTTATGATAGACCTCTTCCAATTGGTCTTGGCGAAGGTTGGGAGGAGCAGTGTGAGTCTGTTCAAAAGTCACCGAGTTGACTGGGTCTCCCTTATCCATTTTCACCGAGATACCCGTCTGGGAGTAGTCATGATACAAGATGTAAATGTCCCGAATCACAAACGCGCGGCCCCCTCGCTTCTGCATCTCGTTATCCTCGACCTCATAAATCAAATCGCGACCCGCCCGCGCCTGGATTGAAGGCGGGACTGCCTTGGGAGCGGTCCACCACGCCGATTCGTCCTCCAGTTCCAAATCTCCCGCTACATATCCCGCGTCTAAGCTCGACCTGAAATCAGACGACCTTCGTGAGACCGTTCTGTCAAGAGACGCTCTGCCAGGGGCGGCCCCAGCACCGGCTGGTGGAATAGCTGGTGGAGCAGCTCGAGGGGCTGCCACTGGTGCTGCTGGCACCACTGGCTGGTCTCGCGGTGCTCGAGGAGCCGCCGTCGACGAGTACTCGTCTTCTGTGGTGTCTGACTCGTCCAACGCAGTGGACTCGTCTCCTCGTCGAGGAGGAGGCGCGGGAGGGGGTGAGAACGGTGCGGGGATTGCCGGCCTTACCGTTGGCGTATCTGGCGCTTCGTCATGCGACGCTGCGGTTGCCATGTCTGTGTCCTCATCAGCATCGTACCCTCCAGTCGACTCTTCATCAATTTCAACTGGCACTGGGACATGCGGAGGAGGTGGAGGAGGAGCTCGAATTGGAGATGTGGGGTCAAAGGTCGAACGCCTTATCACTCCTGGAGGGTTAGGAGATGACGGAGACCCATCAAACGTACTGGCACGCTTAATGTCCTGCGCAGGCGACGACGTCGCAGTGTTTACGGGCGGTAAATGGGGCGGAATTGGCGGAATCGATCCGCTTCCACTGATATACGAATTGCGTTTATCCGCAAGAGCTGGAGGAACGCTTGAAATCGAGTGTCTGTTCGTATCGTCCGATTCTTCAGTTCGTTCGTCATCACCAAGTTCATCTGTGTTAGTGCTAGTAGTGGTCGTCATTGCCTTCGGTGACTTACCTTCAATAACTTCATCCACAGGATTAGTGTCAGTAAAACGGGGGTCTAATGTGCGGTATTCTTGACTTGCACTGGAATCGATAGACTCCCGGCTGTCGTCCAAAGCTCTTGCAACTTCACGAGGATGGTGACGAGGGGGGGGAGGGGGACCTTGCAAAGCTTCGGGGACTGGCCTTGCAGATCTAGGCAGATCAGCACGAGTTGGGACCTCAGGAGCGCTAGTAGGAACTTTCGGGGCTCTAGTAGGGGCTTCGGGAGCTCTGGAAGGCGGTTCCGGAGCTCGCGTAGGCAGTTCAGGCGCCCGAGTAGGAACCGGAGCTGCTGGGGTTGCAGCTGCTGGCGCCTCTACTACCACAGGCTCTGGAGCCTCCCTTGCCACCGCCCCTTCGGGCTCGGTCTCTTCTGATTCGTCGTCCTCATCCTCTGCAGGCCTCCTTAGTGCCTTTAGCGCATTTGGGTCCGCAAATGGCATCACTGGGACCGGCATTAACTGTGGCTCCTGTTCGACCTCTCTGGCGTCCGCTGGCTCCTTCGGCTCTTTCGGCTCCTTAGCTTTCTTCTTCTTTGCAGGCGGTGCAGCTCCCGGCAGAATCATTCCCAAATGCATCCCCATTCCGCCAGAGATTTTGGCCATTCGTTCACGCAGAGCAATTCGCTTTGCCTCTTCTTCGTCGTCATCGTCGTCGTCTTCTTCTTCGTCTGAGTCTTCTTCATCGGATTCCTCCTCAGAGGCCGGCGCTGGGACAGAACGCGTAGGCGGTGGCACAGTTGGTGCCGTAGCTGAGATCCGTTCTGGCTCGTGCTGAGGCTCCTGAGGCTCCTGTCGCTCCTGAATTGGTGCTCCAGCTGGAATGTGAGGTTCTCGAACTTCCTTATCGCGTGGCAATTCAACCGAAGACGAGCGAGAGTGCGAATGCCGGTCTGACGTGGCGGAATATTCGGACCGCTGTGAGTCAATTGACAATTTACGTTCTTCTGGGCCTGCAGATGGCACTACTGGAACAGTAGACACTTGAGGAACTGGGGGTACTGCAGGCACCGATCCTTGATCACTTCCAGTAAAATGTTCAGACAAGGCACGTCCAGAATGCTGCTTGCTGAGGGGGTCAGTGGGCACAGGTTGATCGCTGGTAGGGTCCTCAACGGGCGCCGCGGCAGCTGTCGAATCGTCGTGATCTTCATTGTCTCCGTCAGCGGCCTCCCGCTTTGCAGCCTTTCTTGCCTTCTTTTTCTCTAGAGCCGCCTCAGCACGCGCTCGCTCTTCTTCCTGCTGCTGTTGCAGCATCTTGATTCGCTCCTTCAAACTCATCTTAGGGACGGCGTCCTCTTGAGGCTCCTGGTTGTGACTGTGGTCATCACGAGGGGACTCTGGCGAGGTCGGTACCGGTGCCGCTGGCGGCGCAGCAGACGACGATGCTGTGGGAGAAGTCGGAAGGTGATCGGGTTTGGCTGGCGGAGGGGGGGGAGGGTGTTTGCCAATTGGCTGTGGATTCGGCTTGGGCATAGGAGGCGCATAGTTGCCAGTAGGGGGTGGGGCTACGTATGGCTTGTTGACAAACGACCGAGGCTTGGGTTGCTGGAACATTGGCACTCGAGGTGCGTCCTGGACGTTAAATGCAGCAATTCTATCCATAAACGCTGACCGCTTGGGTCCGCGAGACTCGCCAGGGCTCGATCTTGGTTCAGACCCTTCAGGAGGGGACTGAGCGGGACGAGGATCTAGAGACAACGATGCAGTTTTGTCTTCAATTGACTTCTCGGGTGCAGCAGCGGGGTGGGGAGCCGGTTGGGGGGCTGGTTGAGGCTTTGGTGCAGACTGTACAGGTTCCGGTTCCCTGGCGGGCTCTGCGGCCGGCTCAGGTGCTGGAGCTTTCGGCTCATTCCGAGCGCTCAGGTCGCTCGAATCCGGTTGCGCCTCTGGTTCTGACGCATGCGTGGCCGGGTCCTGGTCGATTCCTTTAGCCGCTGCGGCCCCCGCGGCCCCAGCGCTCAATTCAGGCTCGCCCGTCTTTGTAGCCTCCACAGATTTGGGCTGCACTTCGGGGTGGTCTTCACTCTCCACTTCAGGCTCAGCAGGGTCCTCTTCTTTGGCCGCGGCCGGAATTGGCGGCGGCCGTCTAGCATGCTTGTGCTCAACCACCTTAACAAAGTTACGAGGGAACATCCCCGTCTTGCCGCCTTCAGCTAGGTGCCCCGTATACCAATCATCGTCTTCGATCGTATCCACCACAATTCGCTGTCCCTCGCCAAACGGCAAGTCATCAGGGTGCTCTGAATCGTACGCATACAGCGCCTTTACCTCAAAAGGAGGGGAAGACGACATCCGTCAAACGAGAACGACGTCAGCTAGGCGTCTCGTTCGGTTCAGTTCGGTTCGGCTCGTCTCGGTTCCCCGACTGCAGTCTGTTACAATCGGTCAATCGGCTGAGCGTCTCGCGTGAGTCGGTGTGAAGTGTGCTCAGACGGTCCCGATTATTCACAGTTTGAGACGGGTTTGTCGCCAATTTGGTGAATTTCGTGGGGTTTGGACAACAACCAAAGGGGGCACTGCATCGGAGTCGGCTTGCCGACGCCGGTTGAGGGAGGGTGACCCGGGGGAAAGTGGTGAAGCTGAGGGTGCAATAGGGTAGAAGGTGGGGTTGGCGGCATCCATTTGGGCCACTATACTAGAGAATGCAATTAAATGTACAGTATATTCCAATTGTGGGCCGTAATGGCGACCAGAGACCATGTGAAGTGAATCTGGCCGGGATGTCTCAGGATGCTCCGCGCCGCTTGCCGCCTGCTGTGGCAGTGCAGAGCAAAGTGGCTGAGAATAATGTGGCGGTGCTGTGGCGGTGCAGAACGAGTAGCGGTGGGTTTGGCCAATGGGAATATACCAGTTCAAGCCTTTGGCGGTTACCTCGGTATATTACACAATTTCCTTACAGCATGTCATCTGGTCAACCAGCCAGGGCGTCAGCACGCCATTTGACCGCTCAGCCCGTCGTATGTTAGATTACCAGCTCGGCCCTTTAGTATTTTGCTATCGCTGGTTATTCTAGTTAGCCTCAATTCTCAATTGCAACCAATTCTACCAGGAGCCTTCCCATATATCACCAGTCCACTTACAATATCATAAACCCTCACTCGGTCAGTCTTGGCTGAATATAATACAACAAAATTCGTCCCTCGCGACGCTTCCTTAGACAATGCCGCCTGCACCTCCATCAGGTACCCCTTCTGGGTAGGAGACGACCCAACCACCTTGCGCTTCCACTCATCCAATCCCACTGACGAAGACGTGATGGCGTCAATTACCTCGTCCTTCACGTCTAGCGAATAAATAGGCGCGTGGCTCAAATCCTTCATGTAGTGCTGCAGCGCATCCTTACATCTGTCGGCGACCTGCCATCGGTTCTTCTTTCCTCCCTTGAGCTTGCGAGATTCGGTCAGCACATTCACTTTAGACCCCACGTCAGGCCCATCCAAATCTCCGCCCATTCCAACTCCGCCATGCCCAATCGCCGCGTTATTGGATCCAGCGGGGGCCTCAGAGTACCCCTTGGGCTGGCTATTGGGTCCCGCCTGGCTACTGGGCCCAGTCTTCGCAGCCGCAATTACCCGGTCACGCTCTCCAATCTCCATAAACAGGTGAGGAATCAAGTCTTCTATTGACAGGTCAAGATCCATCTTCTGCGCCAAGTTCTTTATTCGCAGCGGCTTGTAGTTGCTCGTAGACTGGTAGCTCTGTAGCTGCTTGACCACAATGACCCAATTGATCCCGTCGGCCTCGGCCATATCTACAAGGACCTCGGTGGAGTAACACTGGCGAACCAAGTCTGCTCGAATTCCGTGGGCCCACAGGTCTGCTAAAATGTCTAGACAGACCCCTTTGATGTTGGATATGTTAAAACTGGTCACCAGAACGTCGCAGCGGGGGCGCTGGACCAGCAGCAGTTCGTCCCGGCGGGGGTCTCGAGACGCCGCTGCTGTTCGCTGAGCTCGCTTGGCTACCTTTTTGGCTGAAAACTCCCGATAGCTGATCATGGAGTCCACAATTCGGTCCATGGCCAGGCTGAATCCTACCCCTGTGACGACCGGGCCCTGGTCTAGCGACGCGTGCCGGAATTGGGAAATGAGACTGTCGTATCTGCCGCCCGCTCCCAGAGTCGCCTTCTGCTTGTCTTCCAAAACGATCTGGAACATGATACCTGACCGGTAGAACCCTTCATTGTAGTTCGACAGCGGCGCCAAGTACACCCTTCGAGACAATTTAAGCTTCTTGAGCGCTCCCATCACCAGCTTGATGTTTGTCATTGCATCCTTGAACTTTTGGGTCAATTCTGCCCCTTCCATCATCTTGATTAGCCGAGCCTCGGCCTTGTCAACGTCCTCGCGGAACCCAAATTGCTCCAGGTCGTTCACCGATGTCACCGCCAGATTGAAATTAGCCAGCAACGCATCCTTGACCGACTTAGCGGCAGGTCCCTGTCCGGTAGTGCCCAAGAGCTTCAATGCTGCACCTTTTTGAGCCCCCGAAAAGCGGCAATGCTCCAAAACTGCGTGCAAAATGTCGTGATGGTTGATATAAATGCACAAATTACTCGACCGAAACGACGGTAGCTCAGTCATAATCTCGTCCAACACTTTGAAGCACTCTGCCTCATGATATGGCAGATCCGTCTTTTCTGCTGTCACAATGTCAAAGTCAATTTCACCAAAGGTAATGGGATGGACGCCTCTGTCGCGCTCATCCGACCGGTAAACCTGTCCCACCGTGTAGCACTTCTCGAAACTAAGCGGAGCCGCCGCCAATCGTCTCGCAAATGGCAGGGTCAGGTCATAAGGGAGCTGCAAAATGTTGCCGACAGGGTCCATAAACTCCGCAATGTTGGTTACATCGTACACAGTCGACTTTGGGAACAGAATGGCCCGGTCGCTGTTTTCTACCGCCCCGTGTTTCTCAAACACTTGCACAATCATCTCCACCACTTGTGTACGCGTCAGGCAGTCCTGGACGTCCATTGGCCGCCGATTAGACCGCCGTAATCTATCCCCAGACCCCGCATCGCGGTCATACAGCAACGCCTGAACCGAAGATAACGGCCGCGAGAACAGAGCTTCGCATACCTGGTACAACCACGGCGAGTTTGGGTCTACAAGCCCTCTCAGTGCAGTCTTGACTGTCTCATCCTGCTGGGGCATTGGCAGTTTGGAGTTTTGCAGCAACTCCGGCGCCGAGGGACGCCGGGCAGGGTCGTGATCGAGGAGGGAGGTGACAATTTCGCGCTCCAAATCGAACTTTTTGGCCAAAAACTGCTCCGGCACGTTGATTGAAGGCTGGCGAATGTTCCTCAGTGTGTGAACGCGCTCCATCCCAGTATGCATGGGGTAAACCATCTCGAAAAACATCACCCCAAGCGAGTACATGTCGACTTTGGAATCATAGGGCTTTGTGTTGTTCTTGTTGAGCACCTCTGACGCTACGTAGAGCGTCGTGCCTACCTCAGTCGTCAAATCATCAGCGTCCGCAGCCATCGATACACCTTCACCCCCGACCGACGCCTGGGACGGCAAATGCTGAACAATGGACTTTGCGAGGCCAAAATCACCGACCTTGATGTTCTTCGCTTGATCCACAAACACGTTCATTGGCTTCAAGTCACGGTGGATAATCCCCTGGGAGTGGATATGTCTCAATGCCTCCAAAAGCTCGCGAAAAATCCTCCAGTACTCCTCAGATTCTGAGTAAAGTCCGTCCCTAATCAGGTCAGCAAGAGTATGCTTTTCGCAGTACTCCATTTGTATAAACAGAGTGCTTCTTATCGACCCCGACGCTCCAGTGCTCTTCCCGGCGCCAGCACCTGTCCCAATTCTATTCCTATTCTGTGCCATCGCACCTCTTCCGCCTACTCCTGCTTTTCCTCTTATCGAGATCGCCTCGCTAGCTTCACTCTCACTGTCGCTTTCACTGTAGCTCTCGCTTTCGCTCTCACTTGTTTCGGTCGCGCTGTCGCTGTCGCTGTCGTCTTCGTTGTCTTCGTTGTCTTCGTCATCTTCGTCATCGCTGTTGCCGAATTGGATCTCTGGGAACCCTGACATGGAATTTGAGATAAAATCCATTGAAAATGATGGTCCAAGCGACTGTGACGGCGAATCCGACTGTGGGGTCGGCTCGCTATCAGTAGCGGCACTCACAACGGGACCGTGAGCATGCCCAGAGGGACCTTCAATAGAATAATCTTCTTCAAGCCATGCTCCAAAATATCGCACCACATACTGGTGATTTAGTCGAGATAGTAACCAAACTTCTTGTAAAATCGACGTCAGCTTTGAGTGCGTGGCCTGGATCTTCTTGATTGCATATGGTCTGCCGTCGAGTTTGTTCCGTGCCTTGACTACCTCTCCAAACGCCCCTCGGCCCAGTGCAACGCCCTCATCAAAGTCATTAACATACCGAGAGTACCCAGAATCGGCTGGTTGCTTGCCCCCAGAACCGACATTCGGCCTCTTTGCTGCCACCATTGACGACGTCCGCCGTTTTGAGGGAGCAGGGCCACCCACGAGCCTGTGGCTGCTGCTACTACTACCGCTGCTGACCGCCATATTGTTGTTGCTGGTGTCTTCAGAGCGGAGAAAATGGCTCGGGAGGAGCTCAAAAGCTGATGATCTCTTCTTCGCGGAGTCTTTGAAAATGCGCATCAAAAAGTCTACCAGTGTCTCCGGGATGAGCGACGATTCAATATAGTCTCCTGGATCGTTAAAGTCATTAATTGCGCTCTTGCCCGCGATCATTTGGATAAGCAGAGTGCCAAACTGCCAGATATCAGACTTCCGCGTTGGAGTTGGCCCCGACTTTGAGAACTCTGGTGGCGGCCAGCTGTCTTCGGGATTTGAGATCTTGGCCGTTTGTTTGTTGAACTTATGGGCCCTGTTCATGTCCATGAGAAGGTGGCCATAAGAAACGCCGGCGATTTTGACGAGAGTTTCACCAATGTCTTTGGACCGGCACAGCATGGCTGTCTCCAGCGACACGGATTTATGCAAGAATCCCGCCTTGTGAATAACGTCAAGTCCCTCCAGGATCTGGATTGACCACGACCGTGCGACCTTGAGACTAACGGTGCCAATTGCGTCCAGCAAATCTGACAAGGAGCCCATAGGGAAGTACTCCGTTAGTAGGTATATGGACCAGGACCCAGACTGAGAGTCGCGAGAGATTTTAAAGCTGTAGAGAGGGGCGATATTAGGGTGTTTGAGTACCGTCAGGCGCTCGAGCTCCATCTCTAAGTTATGCAATTGAGGGCGCCCCTCGATTCCTGTCCAGTACGCATCCGACAGAGTGATCTTGGTAAGTAGCAGCAACAGCTCGTCGTCAGTTTCACCTCCAGATATGCATGGCTTTACAATAAAGTTCTCGCCCAAGACTGTGCCAGTGCCGGTTCCAGTGCCGGTGGTGGGGATGAACCCAGCTACTCGTTTGAACCGAATAGAGCTGCCATTAGCCCGGCGAGCGGTAATGACTCTGTCAAACAACAGCGACTGGCCCCCCTTCCAATCGTCCACAATGTCGTCAGATGGGGACAATTCGGGGGTCTGGGGGTGGATTTGGTGCTGTTGACGCCGTCGCAGCTCCTCCTGGACCATATGCTTGAGAGCCAGCTCTTCTTCCTTCATGTCAGCTTCTTTCTGGCGCTTGCGCTGCTCCTCGCGCCGCTTGCGGTCTTCCTCTTCAGCCTTTAGCCGGTTCATACGCTCCTGCTCTAACGACGACGCCTGCTGATCCATCCGCTCGTAATTTTCCAGCAAGTCCTGGACAGCCGAAGTGATTTCAAAGATCATCTCCTGGCCAATGAGGCCCCGGGCTGTAGAGTCAATTGTTCTTTTAACTGCATCAAGCTGGCGAGGCGACAGGTTCGCATGGCTGTCGACAGTTATCATTGGCAGGGTTTTTGGGTAAGTAGACGTCATTGCCACTTTGAGTCCGACTGATGCGGGGTCGTCAGATTGGCCTGATGCAGTTAGTTTAAGAGTGAAAGAGGGCGGGGGTCGCTTATGCCATGCTGACTCTACGGTGACCTCCTCAAATGAGTCCATATAAATGGCCTTGATTGCCTCGACTTCATTCTGCTGGATCTCCTTGAGCTCTTCTTCCGGTGACATAGCTCTAGATCAGCACGCAGTTCACTCAGTCCTTCTTTCATTTGAGCTATAGTGATGCCCAGGTCAGTACCCTAACCCATTTTCATCCGCCAAATTACTTAGTAGCCCGCCGTACAATCTGCTCTCCGCCCTATAGTGCAGTATAGATAGATATATATATATAGATGTATATATAGATGTACTGGTATTTAATACCGATTTCTTATTATCCTTCATGACGGGCTCGTCTGTATGCTATCTGAAAGGAATTGTAGTGGTACTCTAGGGTTCAGTACCTTTTGTCGGGACCCTGGGCGTCGAGCTATTGGATTGAGATTCCACTACTCCCCTAACCCTACATCCCCCTGCTGCCCTAACCCACGACCCTGCTGAATCGGCAGATCTGAAACATTGTCTGGCTTCCCCCTGGATAGTCAACCTGGAGTCTGGTCAGCACCGTCACTACCGTTGCCACTTCCCCGGTCCTAATTATAGCTGCCGTTACATGTTATCCATGTTTGTCAGAGTGCATCTATTCCATGCCCCGCCCCTCAACCTGCTCTGACTCCACAGTGTTTAGAGCACTGCTGTTCATTCCTGGTCTGCTTCTATGCATATATTGGCTGGTTTGATCTGTGCATCACTACAACTATTCAGTCCATGCCGATGCCAATTCCAATGCTAACGGGACAGTGACAGTTATCAGTGAGCATCCAGGAGTATGGCAAGAAGCATGGCATCAGAAGTTCGCGGAGCCGGGACGATGGCACGAGCACGAGCCGAGCCGCCAGCCATAAACTATCCAAGGACCGTGAGCTAGCAAGCAGGGAGCTATGGGCCAAGGACCGGAGATACATTCTCAAGACGCGCGCCTAAGGGTTTAATTCCATCAATGGCATTCAATCACGCGTAGCAGTGTGCCTCCACCACATGGTAGCCTCCGCCAGATGGTACTGGTACCCACTTCAGGGAGGATAGAGTGTGAGAGTCGGTGCGAGTGACACTGCTCTCGCCGCTCTGCTCTCACCACTCTGTTCTACTGGGCAAATGTCACCTCTGTCTCAAATATGCTTCTGTAGTCTCACCCGCCCAGGACTTGTCTCACACTGACCTGTAAGAGCCCACACATTACCAGCCCAGGCCCAAACTCCAGCCAGGTCGGGAATGGCCCAAATGGCCCCCAAATGCCCCCCAGCTTGTCAATCACCGTATTCTACCAGCCTGTTCGCACCTGTACCCTGTCATTGTCCAGCCCCCTGCCTAACCTGTCTTGTTCCCACATCCAACTCTATCCTCAGAACCGCTTGTCTTGCCCAGTTACGCGCTGTGCGTCCATCGGTATGGCTACATGAGTTCAGACCTACATTATGCACCTGTATAAGCTATTGTAAGGCGACGGAGACGAGAAATGAGCGGTTCAGGGGCAGGGACTTGGGGCCTCAGGAAATGAAAGGCGCAATGTAATTACAGCGGCCCCTGGACCATAGCGCTGACGGTTGGGCCCAGTATTGGCCCCTGCCGTTTCGCTGCTCGCACCGCTCCCCGTCCCCCACCCTCGCCTCCTCCTCATCTCGCCCTCCCTGTCTCTCTTTGTTCCTCGAGTGGCTTGCTAACATGTGTGGCTTTGCCAAACTGGGAAACTAGCAAAAAGAAACCTCCCGGTGGCCGGCCTGAAAAGGGGAAAAAAGCAACCTCTCCATTTGAAGAGAGAACCCAAACCAGGGTCAAAAGATCGCAGCATTTCGGAAACCCCCTGATGAAGGTTTTGGCGATTGCATACGGCAGCCTTACCTTTGTTTAGACCCGGTTGAGCACTGAGCACAATTCACCACTACCTGACACTACACTTTTGGGCACAAGGTGCTGGGCGGTACTAAAAACTACCATCGACTGCCCTGAGGACTAAACCAACCCTTTTTCGGTCTCTGCCTTGGTACTGGGAGCTATTGGAATCTCAGCTGAGCCAGGTACCTGGGCTGATAAACTAAAGGAGATTGTGGTTGCCGCAGTGATTTACCTTTGTTAAATTGGTTACAGCGATCACGCGCTAGTGGTGTCGACGAGTCTTCTACGGTGCTCGCGTTGTGCACTGGACAGTGCCATTCCACTGCTCCGCCGCTGCGAGCCAGCTTCTCCCGCCGTCAGCAACTTCCAACCTGACCTCTCCAGGGCTGACATTCTTTACTAACCCTACTACTGACTATTAGCAGGCCGCTGCCGATACCTGTTGTCTACCGCAACCTGTTTTTTGTTCTGAACCCTCTTGTCTATCTGCTCTCGACTCCTTTCGACTTCGGTTGCCTGGTGACTACTGTCTGTTGTCTGTTGTCTGTTCAACATCCCTCCCGTCACTGCTAATGAGCCGAAATGGCAGAATACGAAGCTGTGATGGGTTTGCTGAGCCTTGGCAGAGACTCATCAGTCGATGCTGACTTGCCAGGGCAAAAGTTCATCTCTCACTCGCGTTCAAAATCTTTCCCTCTCATGCCTGGATTCTCCCCTCCCTCTCCACCGGGCCGCGACCGCGATTCAAAGTCTTCAATGCTATCCACCTCATCGGCGGCTTCAGTGTCCTCGGTGTCGTCTGAATCTTCGGCTTCCTCAGTAGCATCAACAGTCAGTCTGTCGACGGCCCCAATCCTCATTGCACCCGCTAATCGGAAGCGCAAGGCAACTCCTGAGGACCGCAAGACTCCAGAATACCAGCCTCCAATCTCCACAGCGACTCCAACTACCCCTGACCCACTGACCGGGTCACCTACAAAGAAGAAACCATATGAATGTGAGTCATGTGGCCGGGCATTCTCTCGCCGCGAACATTTGTTCCGACATATTGAAACTACTCACTACAACCAAAAGGACTTTCAGTGCTCAATCTGCTTTAGAGTGTTTTCGAGAAAGGATAACATGATGCAGCATGCTCGAAACAAGCACCATCAGCAGGTGAAGCCAAAGCGCGAGTCTGTTCAGGCCTCTTGATCCCTCGCAATTTTGACTGTTCTTGTCCTTGTCCTTGTTTATTTATCTTTCAACATGTCCAGCACCTTGTCAACGGGTACCCGATGCATCAGCTTGGTGGTCTCATTTGTGGTCTTGTCGACAACCTGGATAACCGGTACATCAAACGCCTAAAATGTACATTAGCATTGCTCCTATTTAATAATTCATTACCTTTTGTACTTACGTAAAGGTCCCAGAATTGCTTGTTCTCAGGTTGGGTGATGTCCACTTCCTTGTAATCAAATTTCAGTCGTTCCTCGGCAAGATCCCATGCTCGATGCAGGTTTGCTTTTGCCTTCACGCACAGACTACATTGAGGACGTGTATAGAATGTCAAATGCCTTAACGCGTTGAGACTTATTCTTGTCGGTCGCATTATGGCACTGTCTGAGCTCAAGCTGCTGCGGGCGTCTGGCTGGAAATTTGAAATAGTCGGCTCTGCGTGCCCTACTATTCTACATTTTCAGGGGCCCCGTGTGGGTTAGGGCTCCAGAGCAGCAGGCGTGACGGTGGGGGGGCGAGTTTATCGTTTATTCTGGGAATTAAGTAGCTGGCGACTTCAACAGCACCAGGGGAAATTCACTGTACACCAATGTTTACCTCAATATCTAAACAATTCCCCACTCTTCCCCACTTTCTTAAACAATGGGCGATCGCAAGTCGATTTTCAGGGTGCAAAATATTACATGGCGCTGTGTTAGATATTTTATCGCCGTACATCTGATGATCGAGATCTGAGACCTCAGGTAAGACCAAATGCCGAACGAGACCAAATGGCGACCGGTCAATTAGAGCATTAGCAATTAAATATTGGTATAAGAGATGCTTCTATTATTAGAAAGAGTCAGAATCAGAATTGCCTGATCCGTATAGATCCTCGTACCTCACAGGGTTGTCCTTCGTCGATGGGGCTTCAGGCGTGGGGGTTGGCCTCGAAGCTGCAGTCCGTGCAGGAGCCTTGGCAGTAGCTCTGGTAGCAGGTCCGGTGGTAGGCTTAGGGGGTGCTTTGGCAGGAGCCCTGGCTGCTCTAGTCCGAGGTTGACTTTTGGCCGCCGGCACTTTAGAATTGGTCTGAACCTTTCCTCTAGGTGAAGTGGCGCCCCGCCTGCCAGACCTTTTGGAACTTTGAACTGGAGGAGAATCCGAGTCTGAATCTGATAGCGAGGATATTGGGTCCGAATCAGACTCGCTTACAACCATTAGCAGCTCAGGCTCTTGCATAACTTCGTTGTCTTCATCTGATAGTACAATTGATGCTGATTTGACTGGCTTTTTGGCGGCTGCCGCATTGCGTCGTGGCGCTCTCCGTTTCTCGGCTGGCGCGGTAGTAGTTGCTGTGGTTCCCGCTGTGGCCGCTGCTGCCGTCGCCCTTTTAAGCCTCTTTTGGATCTGAGCATCGTCTAAACTGAGCCCTAGGAGCGTCTTTGTCTGGGCTTCAAGCGATGCCTCCACAAATACCTTGACCGCCGACTTGTCATCCTTGTCGACAAAATTGCTAATAGCCTCGCCCAGACCCGGGGCCTGGAGCATATCCAATTGGTGACTCTTGAGATACTCATCGACCAATTCTTGTACTCGAAGATTGTCCAGAGTAAGGTTCTCGTTGGGCTCTTCTTCAGCAGGCTCCGCCGGCCCCTCTGCCCCCGTGCCTCTGTGAGACGACTTCGTAGCAACAGACTTTTTACGAAAGTACTGAACCACGTCGTCGACATTGGCCACTTGGCCAACAAAGCGGTTCGAGAACCGAGTGGGATTTTCGACGTCATATCCACCAGAATAATCTACGCGGAGCCGGATCAGTGGCAAAGGAATTTCTTCGCCGTCCGCTTCTGGATGCAATTCCCTCCACTCGTCATTGGCAGCGTCAATTAGAAATTTGACCTGATCGACGAGCCATCGCGTCACATCTTTCTTGGTATCCGGGCCTGGCTTGATGAATGAATCTACTAGAACCACGGTGCCCATTTTGAACGGTCGCACTGTTTTCAGTGGAATCTTTTCTATCGACATGTCCTTGCCAGTGATGGAAAGGATGCACACATATTTTCGGGCCGCTTCTCCTTCACTCAGACTGGTAGCAACTGAGGAGCCTGGCTGGATAACCTTGAACCCTTGCTCTGGGTTCGTTGAGGGATCTATTAGACACTCATGTTCATGGCCCCACACCACTAGATCCATAAACTCGGGCAAGAATTCCTCTGGCAGGTATGAGGTAGATGTATGAGCAGCATGATTCTGATGGATAGCAATTAGATTGAACCATTCTTCAGCAGACTCGTCAGGGCGCAGAAACTTGACATTCCCTGCCCGGAACGTTCTAAACAGTCGTTCGTCTCGGACATTGGCGAGCCCATACAATGCTAATTTTGTTGTTCCTTTTCGAAGCAGGACCGGGGTGACAGTGATACTGTCATTCTCAACTACTCGGCCGAAATGGTTCATAAGGCCCGTGGCTGAAAGTACATCCATTGGAGACAGCATTGACACTCCGCCTGCGTCATCGTGATTCCCGCTTATCCCAAACACTGGTACTGCTATATTGATATCGGGATCCTCGTAATTGACGTGATCCAGACTATGTCAGTACTCTCTTTTGTTCAATTGCTGCCATGTCGCAGCGGCCGCTTCACTTACGCTGGCTCTAACCCCAAAACGCCATGATTCAGCACCTCCAATTCACAAGGCTTGTCTCCAAGACAGCATAACCGTAACGTCTTTATGACTCTATAGAGCGATTCCCGAGACGGTCGGTTGACGTGAAACAGATCTCCAGCTTGTAAGACCATATCAACCTAGTCAGCATTACTTGATCGAGAACCACTTCACGTCTCGTCTGTTCACGTACCCCTCGGTCTTTGGCAATGGTCATGATTTCGTGGAATGTGTTGGACGAATCAGAACCCCGAATTGGATCCGTCTCATTATAGCCCACATGGTTGTCCGTCGTCACCAAGATTGTGATTGTGTTTTCTAGTCAGCATCCGTGGCCACCAATCTCCCGAGCTGCTTACCATCATCATCCATGGTGGTGTCTGGGGATAAGCTGGCGCTGGGGAGAGATAAAAGTACGGCTGGTCTGGAAAATAGGGTTAGGGTTACCTGCTGGTGTCACAGCCGCGCGGAGTGGCCCATGTGTGGGTTAGGGTTAGCTTGGTCACGCCGCTGCGCCCTGCTCCGCATTCTGTGGGTAGATCGTCGCAAAGACCGCAAAGGTATGACCTTCTGATCTTAGGCACTCGTTGGGTTGAACCAGGACGCTAATTTGGCAGCTGAATTTGGTTTCAGGTGGTCAGTGTTTGTGTTTTTTGGGATTTAGGTGCCAGTACTGTAATATGGCATCCGCTGCGTATGAAATTCTCCAAGAGAGAGCAGCCGACTGGGCCCTGATAGTGCTAGCGGGGATCGCGTACTTGTTTTTGGAGCAGACCGAACCGTTTCACCGCGAGTTCCGACTAGATGATCCGTCTATTCAGCATGCCAAAGCTAAGAACGAGCATGTTTCTAATGCGCTATGTATTGTAATCACGTTTGCGATCCCGTTGGTTGCAGTCGCGGTGATCCCGCTGGGCCTGTTTAGGAGGAAGAACCGAATCGCGCTAATTCATACCTCGATTGTAGGACTGCTGGCCGCATTTGTGCTTGATGGCGTGCTCGTTGATACCCTGAAGATCTGGCTAGGGCGTCCTCGACCCGATATGCTTTCGCGATGCCAGCCGGCCAAGGGTACTCCTACCGACAAGTATGTGACAATTGAGGTGTGCACGACCAAGCATTTGAGCTCGTTGCATGAGGGGTTCAAGAGCACACCCTCTGGCCATTCTGCCACTAGCTTCACTTGCCTGACGTTCTTTGCGTTGTGGCTCGCGGGCCAGACGCTGGCATTGCGCCCTGGAGCGGGCCTGTTCAGACCGGTAGTATCTTTCCTGCCCCTCGTGTTGGCAGCATACATTGCAATCAGTCGCACTGAGGACTATCGACACCATTATTTTGATGTTATGTTTGGCTCGGCCATTGGGCTTGTACTGGGATGGGCAATCTACCGGCGATATTTCCCGGCAATAACTGCAACCAATTGCAATGTTCCGCATGCGACAGAAGCTGAGAGGACCGACAGTCGACAATCAGCAAGCCTCGAGGTATAAGAGACGCTTAGAACGGGCCTAGAACGGGCCGGCGCTGGCATTGGACACGAGGTATGAAGCTGATGATACTGCCTACATTTCAATTGCATCAAATTCAACACTTAGCACGATTATGTATTTTAACAGTTTGAGCACAGCAGGACCCAGTCTGGCCCCAGTCTATTAACGGTTTTGTCTCCACTAACTCAGATGCCCTTGCGGTCTGAGGCGACCCTAACCCACAGCCGTGCGTCTCCAACCAATCACAAATCTCGCGATAGACAAAACGAAACTTCACGACTTTGGACAGACAGTATTCAAAATGGCCGGTCCAGCTAATGATCCATGGGCCCGCAAGTAAGTGATTCGCGGATTGACGGTATTGGCCGTTCGGCTTCCACGTGGTTCGGTAGCAGTGCTAACTTTAGGGAGGCATGGAGATATCAGGGCCCGTTTACACGAGCAAGCCGATTCAAGGGATCATTGCCAGGTCTCGGACTTGGAGCAGGAGCGTTTGTCCTGTTCAACTTGTACGAGTATTTCACTAGCTCCGGCGGTCACTAAGGTTGTCGGGATATTTAAGCCTTCAGGCGTCATAGAAATCGAGCATTGTACGGAGAAGGACGGAGGAAGCGATGTGGTGCACGTCTAGGGTGTCGCGGTAGGTTGTAACTTGGGTCTCTAGTCGTTCAGAGAATCAGCCAGGATCATTGACGAGGTCATTGGCGTAGATTAGCTTGTATTCTTGAGCTGCCGATTAAAAAGTTCGGGTGCAGAGGTCTGTCGGAGCAGGTAGAATGCGTAGTTGCATAGTACCACAATTCGTAAGTGCATTTACTTCAATTGATATATCACGCATACCTAGTCCTGAATACTACTATTTCTCCTCTGGGTTCCTCTGGGTTTCTCTGGATTGATGTCAAGATAGAGAATTGATGCGTGTAGGGACGATACGATAAGCGAGAGGTAATCGTTGAGGGACTGAAGCTCGACATGTCGCCGCAGATGAGGGTGAACAAGCACGTGATATATGGCACGTGATCTAGGGTTCGAGACATGTTCCTTGGTCCCCAACGCGCACGTCGGTCCAATTGGGTCATAACCGCCTATCAGCGAGTGCTCTATTCAACGAATCCAAGCGACTCTCGTTGCACCCCTCCTACACACCCTTCAGCCCCCCTTCGCCTCCTCGCTTCACTCCTCTCTCGCCGGCTCCGACCCCGGTCAATACCGTCTACTCCTTATTACAGCCGCATCACCCTAACAGTCACACTGCCTAAATAGGAAAGTTAGCAGGAATTTTTCACACCAGCCCTATCTGTCCCTATCTACTAACAAAGTTCACCAGTTGCTTGTCACATCCGACTAAACATCAACAATGTCGCAAAAAGCTGCCTCCTCCGGCAACAAGTACCGCATGTCGCTCGGTCTGCCCGTTGGCGCCGTCATCAACTGCGCTGATAACTCTGGCGCTCGATCTCTCAATGTGATTTCCGTCAAGGGATTCGGAGCCCGACTTAACCGTCTTCCCGCCGCCGGAGCTGGAGACATGGTTATGGCTACCGTGCGAAAGGGAAAGCCTGAGCTGCGAAAGAAGGTCATGCCCGCCATTGTCGTCCGACAGTCCAAGCCCTGGAGAAGAAAGGATGGTGTCTTCCTCTACTTTGAAGACAATGCTGGTGTTATTGTGAACCCCAAGGGAGAAATGAAGGGATCCGCCGTCACTGGACCTGTCGCTAAGGAGTGTGCTGATCTGTGGCCCCGTATTGCCTCTAACGCCGGTGTGGTTGTTTAAATCACAAAAGCAAAAAACTGATGCAGTATTGTATTATGAATAATCATTTAACGTCAGCTTGGGGTCCAGCTCTCTGGGCTCTTGTCATTAAGTATGTGTGCCGCAGTAGTCGTCCTCCATGTGAGTGCCGAACAGCCTTAGGGCTTTAATTGGTTCTACCTCAACTAAGCAATATTTGCAACTTCTCTAATGCCTTCGCTTTTCAGCGTACTTTCGTTCTCTCTCCTCTCTAGCCTCTTTCCTTAGCTAAGGTCGTGTGCCCCTTCCTCTCCCTCGGCCCCAGGTGGCAGCATTCCTCTATATAAGGCTGCGGATCAACCTACTAGATCATCTCTAATATCAGGATCAATCTCAAATGCAATAAAGAATCTGTACCTACAATTTCCCTTGCCGCTCTCATCTATACAAGCTGTCACTGTCCCCTCTTGCGCCTGTACTGCCATCGCTGCGCCTTATCTCTATTTGCAGCAGCTGCAGCAGCTGTCGATTTTTCATTGTCAAATCTTTAATCTCTATTTAATCTCTGCTTCTCCCATTTCTAATCATTTCCCGCTTCTTCGTTCTCCCACTTCCCACTTAAATTCTCCGATTTAACTCATACTCCTATGGACGAGTTGCTCGGTCTGGGATCAGACTTGATTCCAATTAACGAGACTACGAACCTCGGTAGTAGCCATCTGGATTTCGATGGCCTGCTAGATAAGCCTGGGCTCAAAATTGCCGAGGACGGGGGTGCTGCAGGCTGCGGAGGTAAACTATGGCCTGCGGGCGAGCTGCTCTCTCGGTACCTCATTCGAATTGGTCTAGGAGGAGCCAAGAACGTTGTAGAGCTGGGCTCAGGGACTGGGCTAGTAGGGTAAGGCGGATGTGATTTACATGATCGTCGGCTAACAATAGACTAGCGATTGGCCTGCATGAGAAGAAACTTGGCAACGATGTTAATATTTGGATTACGGATCAAGAGTGAGTGAACTAAGCTCCAGGATATGTCTAGCATGTCCGTGGCTTCGGGAATGAGTACCAGGAAATGCTCCAGGAAGTACTGCCGAGAAGTGCTGCCACGAAGTGCCGCCCAAGTTGATCTGATGTGGTGCTGACTAGAAACATGATCCCGTTGATGAGTGAAAATGTTCAGTTGAATGGACTTGGAGACACTGTTTTCCCCCGAGTATTGAATTGGTAAGTGACTGACGCGATGCAGTATCTTCTACCGCGTCTGGCTTGCGCTGGCCAGCTGCACTGCAATTGCTAACTAGGGGTGACGAATTGCCTCATTATACCGTCGAGAACAAACCCGATTTGATTCTGGCGGCGGACTGTGTCTACCTCGAAAGCGCTTTTCCTTTGCTTGAAAAGACTCTGTTGGACTTGACTACTGACGACATTCCGGTTTTACTGTGCTACAAAAAGCGAAGAAAGGTGTGTAGCAGCCGGTGCAGCTCTCCCACCAATTGTACTAACTAACATAGGCGGACTCTCGATTTTTCAAAGCAATCAAGAAGCATTTCACTGTTTCGGAGGTAAGAATGAAATGCCTAATATGGCACTTGCAATGGCAGTTGCGGACCCCAATGGATCATAGGGCTAACTAGATCAAAAATCACGGCGATTACGACCAATTCTTTCCCCAATCAGTTCATCTGTTTGAGATGAGACGAAAGCGACTAACGTAAGATGTAAATATTTGATGCATAGCATGACTGGAATCAGCAATCGTATAGATTCAACCCCCAATCATTTCTTCGATCGCCATTGTTTCTTATCTTATCACGCGGCGCGCGTCGCGTATTTATTTCATGCTGTATAAGTGTAAGTGAAAAATAGGCTTCACAAGTAGCGTAATGAGCATTCCAGACGGATCAACCTGAAATGTCTCGACTGGACGATGTAATTGGTAGGACCTACTGCAAGCTTTTTTGGTGGAACCCTGCGACTGTGCTAACTAGGTGCGCTGGCTTCGGACAGAGCCAAGCAGCGGAGTATTGGGCTGGCAAAGCTGCATGGTCTGTTTCAGAATGAATGGGCCGAAGAGGCCCTGGAAAGAGAAGACATGAGCTACCGGCTGCTAGTCGCGATAGGAGAAGGCATGAGGTGGGATGTGAGGTCTGCGCATAGAAAGTCTGATTTGCCGACTGAAGACAGACTGACATCCTTTGGCCAGGCAGTGCAAAAGATTGTCGCGGTGGGGATCTCGGCCTATAAGATAAAGACGCTCAAGTTCTTGATCCAGCGCCTCATAATTGGATCAGAGTTCTGCGAGCCTCTGTTAGGCCCCATCTCCAAGACCTGTCTGAAAATTGCAAAGAGCATGGCTAAGGTCGAGCACTTATCGACAAGCACATGGACCGATTTGGTTTCGTATGTCGCGAGCTGGCTCAAGCATTTGGGGACTCGTGCCACAAGCGGCGAGAGAACCAGGCATAGAACCGGGAGCAGTGACGGTCCTGCTAGACCGCCGTTGGCGGCAACAGACTTGCTGGTTTGCGTCAATCTGCTGATAAAGACTACCGTTCGCGCAACTCCGACCATATTTGAACATGTTTTCAGGTGCTTATTGGTGTACTCAGAATCGTTTCCAGACGACTCTGCTGGCATCACTCATGCTGTGCAAACAATGGGACTCATTATAAATCGACTGGGTTTGGTTGATATTGAGAATACCTTTTTCCTGGCTGTAGAGACTCTAGAGAGCCTACCGGTGAAAGCAGAAAGTCCCGACAAGCTTAAGCACGAAGTTGGGGTACTTGTGCTGTTCTCGACTCGATCCATTCAGTGGGGGCTTTCTACGCCATCTCTGACTCTGTCGGCTCGCAGTTTGTACACAGAAAGAGTAAGGGCCGCAGCTGCACGACTATATGACGCATTTCCGCGCGTCATCATCAACCCTAATTCAATTGCATTTGCTAATACAACCGCCAGCGCTCTCGCGAACTGGTTTGTCACCCCTCATTTTCGCCTTGGTATCCAAGCGGATATTGGGCAATGGCTACTCGCTATGGCTAAAGCGGAGCTCCTAATTCTCAAGACGAGAGAGCAGGATAGCCAACAGGATAGCCAGCAGGACAATGGCAATGGCAACGGTAATGGTAATGAGACCAATAACGATGCTCATCGAGATAAGAGGGTTCGACTGGCGGGGAATGAAGCTAGTCGCATAGAATTCAGGGACAGTTCGTTACTATCGTCAGGAACTTCTGGGTCTCCAATATTAGAGGAGATTGAAAGAATGCTGGAGTCAGATGACGAGGGATTGCCGATTCTCTACTTCATTTTGTCACGGCGCCAAGACTTATGCCCATTAACGGAGCCAATTTTGTCGCATCTCACCTATGGCCTCCGCTCCGCCCACATTCGCACCTACCAATGGTCGGTAATCTGCCTGAGTGGCCTACCAGTGTCGCAGCCATTTGACCTCAGTCAGATGTGGTCTCAGCTTCTGAGAGGCGTTTTCGATAGGGAGGTGGGGTCATTTGCGTGCTTTGGCCTTGCCAGACTAGCAGTCCATGGGCGGTTTTTCAAGTCTTGGGACGAGCAGCGGCGACAGCATGAGCTCGTAAGACTTGCGGGCTTGTTTGAGACTGACTCCGTTCCCCTTAATTCAGGCTCACTGTATTTAGCGAACTTCCTGCTGGCAGGGCAATTGCCGCTACCTGAGGCTGTGACAGCGAGGGGGAGGGTGTTGAAGTGGGCACTCAGTCACCAGGAACTAGGGCCCCTCGACAGTGTAGCAGAGCTATGCCGCTGTGTCCTGCTCTGCTGTGGGATTGATATGGGCGAGGGTGTCATTCCTATCCAATATGGTGGTCTGGCAGAGGCAAACTTGCAGTATCACCAATACTCAGACGCGTGGAATGCCATTCTGTCAGTACAAAGTGGTGGAGGTGGTGCTGACCTTCACCCTACGACGGCTAAAACGTCGAATACTTCTGTCGACAGAAACAATTGCGCGATTCTGGTCTCCAGACTCCATGCCCTTGCGCAGATACAACTGCGCCCGTCCGACCAGGACCCGGACCAATCTGTAGGTTCTCTCAATGGCCGGCAATACCACTCCAGGATTTCATACCTGCTGTTCATCTGGCTGACCGCAGCTCGGCTGGAGCAAGTTGGCGCTGCCCAGAGAGTAAAAGATGAACTTCGGATGGTGTGGTATGAAGTTGAAAGGGTGTGTCTGGAATCTTCGACTTTTATTGAGCATTTACTCGAGTTCGCCCACATTTTGTCGTCAGGTTGCCCTAAAGCTTTGGACCTCGCGCCAGTGGGGACCCTCAAAAGCGTGGCAGAAGTTCTGCGCCAGTCTGCCAGGGCAAGTGCGTGGGAATGGGACGGTGATGCTGATGACGGCAATGCTGAGAGCTTCCGAACCAAATTTGGTCTGGAGTGCTCTAAGGAAGCATGGCGAATTCGGTTGCTGCGAGTGTTTGAATTGGCCCAGAGGGCCGAGGAGCCGCGAGACGGTATTGAGATGATTCTTGACACGCTAGAGATGGCAGACAGGGCGTATGATTTGGAATTGGCAGACTTGAGCCGGCACTTGCGGTTACTTGCCTCACTCGTGCTGCAAAATTTTGAATACCAGTCATCTGAAATTGCAGCATTGGCAGTGATGCGATTCTTAGTGTGGACGAGGCCCCGATGGGTGTCCAACGAGTCGTCTGATTTCTCGATGGACGCTATGGATATGCTGCGATGGGGACTGCGAATATTCCAAACCACCGGATTTCAGTCGGAAGTAGTCCGAGTTGAGCTGCTGAGAATTGTGCTGGGGCCGTGGACTGGGATGGATGGACTCACGATGGAAGATTCGAAAGTTCATGAGAGCGTGCTAGAGCTGCTACAAGAAACCGAGGGATTTGCCCTATACTTTGCTGCTAAGCGGATTGGTCATTTTGGCGCCAATTATGGCGAGGAATTAGCGGTATTTGGCGCTTCTGCTAGCAGTGCAAGCAGTGGATCTCTAACTAGACAGATGTTTCGCGTGATTGCCATTGCGGAATTAGCAATGTCGGAGAGCTCAAACCTGGCTATGGCGGTGTTCAACCTACTCGAAGTAGGTAACGACTTGCACCAGCATGCCCAAGACGCTCTTAGGCATCTGGCGACAGCATTCTCGTTCGCCGAATCTAGGGCCCTAGTGGAGAGTGTCATTGGCTCGGTAGCTTTCTATTGGCTCCATTATGACCTGGACTTGCTTCAATTCCCGTATGCAGTGTGCGGGTACTCGAGCCTAGCTGAGTTTGTACGCGATAGTCTCGAGGATTTGGTCCCTCAGGTCCTAATGAAGTATCGGCTGGGATCAGCAAAGCAGTTGTCTAGATTGGCGGTCGCAGCTACTACTAGTGTGGAGGAGGCATTGGAAATTGGATTTCACAAGGCCATAGCGATGGCGTTCGCCGACGAAGAGGTGGATGTTAAGATGGATGAGACTCTGGTGTCGTTGCTTGGGTCTGAAGCCAAGTTTGCCGAGCTAGTTCAGCAGCAGTTTGTGTCAATTGTATCGCACATGCTTGTGTTGATGGACTTTACAACTGGCGGGGTCACTCTACGGCAGTTCTCGCTTCCTCCAGACGCGGTTGAGGAAGGCATTGAGCGGTTGGTCAGTCTGCTCGACACAAAGAAGAAGGTATGGACGCCGTCCAACTACGCGTTTGTGCTACGACAGATTCTCGACCACGCATTTATCAGCTTGACTGAGGCTGCTGCTTTGCAATGCGTGCAATCAATTCAGTTTTTGATCAAATTGGTGGACCCAGTGCATAAATCCGGGTATGGCCTCGTGCTCGCGATTGATGGCGTGTTGCAAGTCTTATCAGTCAGTGACACCGCCGAGCTTGCGGGAGTTGGATTATTAGAGACACTGTTGGCTGACGGCAGGGAGTACTTTTCTTCTTCAAACAATCAAAATCACCAGGCCGCTTTGGGCACTCTGCTGAAAGCAATGTCAATATTGCTGGTGGGGCCATCTGGAGAGGCAATTGAGCCGCCAGATTGGCTGCACTCATACGTTGCTTCCCTCAATTTGGTTGGACCAAAGTCTGAGACGTTACTGAGGATGCTTGACAAGGAAGGGGAATTGACGATCGACGATTGCCTGGTGTTTTTGGGCGATGAGTCTTCGTCCAAGGTGACAAAGTGCCATTTTTTGACAGTTTTGCAACGGGAACTAGTCGTGCCTGAAAATGATTTTGGGGGCACCGATGAAGATGGCGACGAGCAGATGTATATTGTTGGAAGTTCTATCGCCAAGGATCGGTTTAAAGGTACAAAACTGGAGATCCCAGACGCCCCAGCTTTGGAAAGTCTAGCCAGGGCTCTGTTAACACTTGATTTGAGTCCTTTCACCCAGCAATTGAAGAACTGGGCCGTCAGAGTAATCGGCTACGCATACCTTAAGGGGCGAGAATTGAACCATCTTGTCCAAAAAATCCCTAACCAAGCGTCTTCGCATCTTCCACCTCTAGCGCTTCTGCCTGAATTGAGGACAACTGCTGCCGCTGATCGCCCATTCATTGCTGTGCTTCAGCTGGTGTCGTCCTATCTTGCTGAGGGTGATGATATACAGCTCAAATCGTACTTTGAAGCGTATGTCCGGGCCCTCGGACGCCTTAACTCTACTAAGATAACCTCCAAACTCAACAGCACGGTTCCAAAGGCCATTCTGGCTAGTCTGGGCGAAGTTCCATTTGTGGGCAGTCGTGACAAATCCTCTTTGCGCCGAAATGGGGCGTCTAATGTAGGCAATGGGGCTCTTGACGACCCAGCATCAGTTTTATTTCAGCAATGGGTCGTGCTGTTTTGCTACTGGCTGCTGGATGGAATTGATGAGAAATACTCTACTCTCGCGTATATCATTGATCATGTCCCTTGCTTTGCCCAGCGCGTGTTCCCTCACCTTGTACATGAGTATGTACTCACGAGGGACCCCAGCGCTCTTTCCGACTACCTTTCAAAGGCAATGGCAGGAGAGGGAAATATCCAGACCAAACGACTGATTGTGGAGACGTTTTTCTATTTGCGATTCCATACCTTGAGCGAGGACCGTGGGGGAAAGCAGTTTTTGGCTGTCGACTTCTCCAAACTTGCCTCTGCTGCCCAGGCTGCCGAAATGTACGAAGCAGCACTGCTGATTGTGGAATTGGCGCAGTCCGCAGGCTTAAATTCTGAGCCAGGCCCCAATTTGGGCTTAATGCTGCCAAAGATCTATGAACGACTGCCTGACCCCGACGTCAAGTATGGTTACAAATGGCCGGCGACATTGCGCAGTGCGATTGACCAGCTGGAAGAGGTCAGCACTTGGAACTCAGTCAGCTACAATGGTGCACTCTATGACGGCGAGTCTGCTGCCAGCGCCGCTGGTCCATTGGCGGAGTCTTTGGAGAAGTTTGGGTTCTACCGACTGTCTAAACTGGCGTCTGAGGTGAACGACCGGTTCTCATCGCACGACAAGTGGTCTTACGCCTGGAAGTTGGAGCAATGGGACATACCTGAGCAGAATTCGAGTTTTGATAACGTGGACTCGTATGTGTTCAAAATGCTTCGGCGTATGAAGCAGGCGGCTCCTGACCTCCTTGAAAGCTACAAAGATGCGACCACTATTCTATTTGAATCGCAGGAGCCATCGCCGCCACTCCACCAGGGCCAACTGCTGAAGGCGATGGGGATGCTTGTGGAAGCTGAAGAGATTCGGAACGCCGTCGGCTTGCGCGAGGGTCGACGACATGAGGGATTGACTGAGCTGATGGTTACTCAAGGAAGCAGAAGCAGGGAATGGGCAAAGACCAAGCAGTTTTTGGATTGTGAGGATCTGCTGACGGCGAGACGCATCATACTTAATATTTGTGGCGAGCGGCGGGCAGAGGGGGCATGCTTGATGGACATTTGTCGGGCTGCTCACCGCAGTGGAGAGAACCACAAGGCACTTTCGGGTGCAGTGAAGCTAGAATCACTGGCTGCGAGGGTTACTGAAACCCCGATAAAGATGGAGTTGCAAGTCGCGTCCGTAGTGGAGTCTGCACGGGCAGTGTGGGCAATGGGCAATCAAGGGGCAGCGGTCCAGATGCTGCGACTTATCACTGAGCAGAAACTGGCATCGGGGAAAAGTCGCAATTTACCCGAGGGCGGTCTCAATGACATTTGTGAGATGTATGCGCTGCTGGCAGAGTGGAGTTCGCGGGCAAGACAAGAGGTGGGCCCCGCAATCGCTTCGCAGTATTTAGAACCGGCAGTGGGAATCGCGAGTGGACCAACTTACGACACTTCTACCGAGTTGAGAGCGAAGGTCTTCCACACATATGCGGACTTTTGTGATTCTCAAACTGAGCAACTAGCCAATTCAGACGAAATCGATCATTTGGTCAAGATGATTAACCGCAATGAAGTCGAACTGAGAGGGCTGGAAAGTCAGTCGGCCACCACCAATTCCAAGAAGGTTCAAGACCACAAGGCATTGACAAAGCGGATTTTGGCAAACGATCAGGCAGAACTGAGCCGGCTCCAGCAAATTAAGGCCGAGTTCACCAAGAAATCGGCTGTGTACTACCTCAAGAGCTTGAGCGAGTCGGACGAGTACGCCAATGACGCGTCAAAGTTCTGCGCCATCTGGCTCGGTCACACCGGCGACGAGTCTCTCAATCGGGAGCTGCGGTCGCTGTTTCACTCAGTTCCATCCATCAAGCTCGTTCCGTGGATCAACCAGCTCACTTCGAGATTGACAGGCGATATGGGCGACAACTTCCAGAAGGGTCTGTGGATGCTGATTTCGCAGATGTCCAAGGACCACCCATTCCACTGTCTTTACCAGGTGATGAGTCTGCGGATGCTAACATCGAACAGCAACCCAATTCTAAAGTCGCGAGCTAGGGCAGGCGAAAAGCTGTGGTCCTATCTCCGCAAGTCTGTCGGAATCAAAGAGACGGAGAGTGTTGGCAACCTGTGTATCAAATCACTAGAGCTGGCGAGAGCCGAGGTTTCCAAGACAGTCAAGAAGACTTCCTTTGCAGACATTGACTCGGCCCTGAAGGAATGGTGGCTCAATAAGCTACCCCAACTTGCAGTACCGCCGCCAACAATGCCCATTGCGCTTCGACGATCTCGCGACTACTCGACTGTGCCGACGGTGCGGGCAGTTTCCAAGTATGTCGATATTGCCTCCGGTAATAGTCGTCCAAAAATCATTGCGCTCACCGCGAGCTCCGGGGAAGGGTTAAAGATGCTTGTCAAGGGCCATGATGACCTTCGCCAGGACGCTATTATGGAGCAGGTGTTTGAGCAAGTCAATGGCTTCTTTCAGCGAGACGAGCGAACGCGAACGCGGGATCTCGAAATTCGAACTTATAAGGTGATTCCTCTCGGTCACAGCGCTGGTATGATTGAGTTTGCCAAGGGAAGCATTGCCCTCAACGACTGTCTGGTTCGGGCCCACGATAAGCACTACCCTGCGGATTGGAAATCGCAGAAATGCCGGGGACTGATGGCAAAGCACCAGTATGGGACTCCTGCCGAGCGCCTCAAAGTGTATCAGGACATTGTGACTCATGTGCAACCGGCGCTCCGGCACTTCTTTTTTGACCAATTCCACTCGCCAAAGCAGTGGTTTGAAAGCAGGACCAACTACGCGCGGTCGACAGCGGCAATTTCGATTTTGGGGCACGTTTTAGGGCTTGGAGACCGCCATTGTAATAACATTTTAATTGATACCGAGCGAGGGGACGTCATTCATATTGACTTTGGCTATGCCTTTGACCAGGTAAGAGGAAGAGAGACAGGCTCAACTAAACGTTGGATTTTGCTAACTTAGGGTAAAAACTTGCCAATTCCCGAGACTGTGCCATTCAGATTGTCGCGAGATGTGGTTGACGGAATGGGGATTAGCGGAGTTGAAGGGGTGTTCAGGAGGTGCTGTGAATTTACTCTCTCAGTTTTGAGACAAGAAACCGAAGGGATTCTGACAGTACTCAATGTCCTCCGATACGATCCGCTGTACAAATGGTAAGTGCAGAGGCAGGGGACTGATGCCTTGGCGCTAACTTAGGACGGTATCGCCTTTGAAGCGAGAAAAAATACAGGGGGGTGCTGGCGCTGAAGCATCTCGACACGACGAGGAGGACGAGGATTTACAAGCTACTGAGGCAGTACGAGCATTGTCTACGGTATCGCGCAAACTGTCTGCCAATTTGCATCCAGTAGCAGTTGTACGAGAATTAATCACCCAGGCATCCGCTCCCGAGAATTTAAGCCTGTTATTCGGAGGTAAGAAAAAACAAGATGGAGTAGATTGACTGGTACTAACAACAGGATGGAGCCCATTTTTTTGATCTGACTCGTGTCCCCATCGCGATTTTACTAATTGTTTAGCATTATGCATTATATTTACACGGCCCTTTGTTCAGGCTCCTCTTCTTCGGGAGCCTCTACAGTAGCACTGTTAGCCTGGGATTTCCTGAGCTTGGATAGCTCAATTGCCTCAGGCTCCCATTTGTCAATTTCAACCTGCTCTCGAGCCACTCCCTGCTCAATTGACGACGGGCCAAAAACAGATCCAAACATAACCGCTTCCTCGGCCGCCACCTGGACTTCGGCCTCCTCGCGCATTCGGAGCCTGTAGAACTCTAGTCGGGCTTGGTCGTATGCCGCCAACCAGTTTGAGGCTTGGAACTGGTCGCCTTTGTTTTGCAGTAGGTACATTGTTCGCTGCACCACTGATTCTCCATCTAGTCGCTTATTTGTTTGGTATATCGATTCCCATGATTCCAATCTTGAACCATCGTTTCCGTCGTTCTCGACCAGTAGCTTTGGTCGCGCCAGTTCCCATGGATGTTGTTCGTAAAACAGGTCTCGGATTCGGTCTTCGAAGAACTGGATCCGTCTTGCCCGGTGTAAATGCTTAGAATTGGTGGCATAGCGCTGCTTGTTTCGGGTCACATATTTGCCCGTCGTCTTTTGGAAGTGCCCAATCTTGTGGTCGGCTCGATTCACAAAGTCCTTCAGGTTGTGAGCACGGTGAACGAGGTCGAAAGATGGGGGATTAGCTGCCACGATTCGGTACCACGAAGGTTCTTGAATAGCATGAGCGACATCGCCTCGTCGCAAGACAGCGTTTGCCTTCAAAAGACGAGATGTCTTTTCCAGAATCGCCGTCGCGCTATGTTGTAGTTTCATAGCGTAAGTACAGAGGAGTGCCTGATAGGTGCAGAGCAGTGAAATTTCACTCTGAATTTTCAATTTTTCTACCTGAAATTTTCAGCCGGATCGTCTCGAAGCGACAAAAAAAGGCTCAGAGATTGAGTGAAGAAGGGCAGACGACTGAAAAATTGACCCTATCGCGTTACGTTAAGCTGCCTGCTGTTTGAAACGCCATGAAATGATCTGGAAGGGCTTGGGCCGTAGTCGGTTGTTTGGCCGGCTATCTGGTCGCCAATTCAAAATGTTGGGGTGGTTCGATCGCGGGCGGTTTTCGAGGCCAGTCTCTACAATTGGTCCCGTTGATCTGGGGCTCGAATACGACGAACTGGCTAAGCGAATTGTCAAGGATCATGCCAGCACACTAGCCAGAGCTTATGCTACAAGCTATGATCCGGAAACGATACTGAGGCACGTAAGCGACAGGATCAAGTCAGAAAGCATTGCAATTCGAACGGAGCGATTGGCGGTACCGCGAAAACAGGCTGATCACAGCGTTTATACGGAGTTTCTCAAAAACCTGTACGGAACTCTGTGGACAGGACCTTCGTACCAAAAAATCTTTGATGCTTACCTCCAATTGCCCCATCCCCCTCCCTTGTACATCGAACCTACGCATTTCGAGAAGTTGGTCTCGACGGTTATTGCAACCCAGGACATCAAAAATGGAACCCATCTAATGAGACAAGAGGAATGGACAGAATTCTGCCTTCATGTACTGACGGATATGGTGGAATGCGATTTGCAAATCTCACCACGAGAGTATGGCGCCGCAATTTACAAGCTTGCTACTACCACCGCAAGTCGCCGTGAGCTTGAAGGAGCACCCGATAGCCAGGACGGAATGTGGCAGCGAGTGCTGGATAAGTATAAAGAGCTGGAATTCGGGTACTCGCATAGAAAGAGTGAAAGTACGAGCAGCGCTAGCACCGCAATGACGTCGGCGCTCAATGTCATGCTTTCGCTGGCGCTCCGGTTGGAATCTAAAGACAAAATCGAGTTTATGATTCGGCAATTCGCCCTGCACAAGATCAATCCAAACAGGCATACCATCTTGCTCTACCTGAGAGACCAAGGGTTCGTTAAAAAAGACACCGAAAGCGTCAAGAAGATTTACCAAGACGCAATCGAGTCGGGGATGGTCCCTGACACTATGATGGTCAACACTGTCATGATGTCCTTCCTATATGGCGGTGAGGAGGAGACTGCGGAGGAGATGCTGAAGGCGCTAATTGGTGAAGCAGTAGCTCGATATGGTACCTTGAGGATTGAGAGTACGAGCAGCAGCTCCCAATTGCTTGGTAAATTGCAGATTATCGACCACTTGGTGACGGCAGTCAAAGAGAGAAGTGATGGCATGGAGAACTCAGAGACGCTGAAACGTTACGCGGTGCCGTTAGTTCCTGACCACCATTCATTCAAGATCTTTATTGGGTATAATTGTGAAATTTCCCGCGACTTTCCCAAAGCCATCCGGTTTGTCAACCTCATGAAGTCTAACGGATGCGAGCCTGATCGAGAAGTGTTTTATTACTTGTTTCGAGCGTTTCGCAGGTTCGCTAGAGACAAGACAAGCGCGACCGATTGGTCTCTTGATAATTTCAGGACAGTCGTCGGCATGCTAGTGGACTATCAACTCGAGTCTCGGAGCAACGACTACTATTCGTTCCAGCTTGCGATCCGAGCTATCCAGACCTTCGGCGAATTATTTAAAGACGAACTCATTACGAAACGACTATTCCGCCAACTCAATTCCAAAGATTCAGTGAAGAGACTGAATATCCACCGAGTCTACACCCAAATGCTTGAATTTGGCGCAAGCCATCAGACCAACGACTTTCACGACCATGAATATGACCGCCATGACCACGACTAATATCATCGAGCCATCAACTTGTATAAATAGCTTTGTAAATATGCATTATCGACCACCATTGTCGCGTCACAGTCTGTATTTGGCCCTGCGATCTAATCTTACCAGATCGGTCTCGGATCCGGCTATTATAATGCCTCTTTACCCGCTCTTCCCCACACCGGTTATTTAGAGAAAAATATATCATCTGTGAGCTCGGAGCAGCAAGACGGCTAGATCGACCCCGAGAATGAGATAGCAATGAAAAAGCCATTGGCGTGCGTTCAATGTAGAGCAGCCAAGCGCAAATGTGTCCCTGTCAGGGATTTGTCTCCAAACTCCCCTCGAGGTTCGTGTCGGTACTGTGTGTCCAAGGGACTGCAATGCTCGTTCATGGCTCCGCTTCCTAGAGCGGCCCCTCCACTGCGACCGTCGTCCTCGGGAACTGAAATTGCAATGCCTCCAATGGACATTGTAACGGACGTGGTCGAGTGCTACTTTGGATATATCGATTTGCTCCCCCACTCCATATTCCACAAGGGCCTGTTTATGAAGGATTTGGGGGAGGGTAAAATCCCCCCGATGATCCTATATGCGATTCTGGGGTTTGCCGGTCGTTTCTCAAAGTACTTTGGCAAGTCTCAGTGGTTGGAGAACCCCGAACGGTTCACGGCAGCTAGTAAGGCACTGTTTAAGAAGGGGTTTGACACTCTTTCTTTTGTCAATGTGCAGGCCGCGGTGCTGCTGGCAAACACGGCGTTGGCCCAGATGGACCCGGAAGCTGAAACTCTGTACTTCTGTATTGCAGTGCGTAGCGCTCAATTGCTCAATTTGAAGGGCCCTCGTGCAGTGGAGGGCCATAATCTGGGGCGCGAGATTCACACTAGAGTTTGGTGGTCCCTGTACATGATTGATCGGTGGCTGAACGGAGGGATGAGTCTCGCTCGCCTTCTCAACTTTGCCCCGCACCAAGGAGGGATGAGCCTGCCAATTAACGAAATTACATTCCGGGCATGTGAGCCAGATCTGGGCTGCGTTCTTGATAATGAGTCCCAGTCGCCAGGTGAGCCAGGGCGTCATTGGGGGACGTGGCGAGAAATGGTTAAGTTAGTATACATCCACGGTCAAATTCAGGACTTCAACCGGGCTGTCGTTGATGGAACACTAGCGGGCGATGCAATTGTCTTTCAAGTGGACGAATTATCTTCACAATTGGACTCGTGGGCAAACTCTCTGCCTCCAGAGCTGCATTACACAGAAAAAAATCTTGATTTGCTCGAAAAGGACGGTCTAGCGCGGTCTCTGGTGTCGCTTACACTTGGGTATCACTACTACTCTGTTCTGCTCTATTTCCAATTCCTCGATATCCAAACCCAACCCACGCCGTCGCGGGAAATGTTTGCCGCCAGATGCAAGTTCCATGCTAAAAAGATATCCTCCATTCTCGACTCCACAATCTCAACTTCTGGTCGCGAAACTCTGTTCAATGCAATCGGGCATATTGCCATTGTGTCTTCTTCAGTACTTGTGCATGAGCTGCTGTTCGGAGAGGCCAGTGACGTCTCAGAAGCCAAGACCCTCCTTGTAGCCAATTTCCGATCCCTAATGGTGTTGCGGAAGTACTGGCCCAGCATTGACCAGATGGTGGCCCGGCTAAGGGTCTTTCAAGATGCTTGCCGGGCATTTGTCGATTCTGCGTACAAAATGGACGATTGGATGGTAAAGTTTCTGTTACAGTATTCGATGGCGCTGGATGAAAAGACTGACGTGGAACATTTGATCGTGGCAGATTCGTCTGCGACGAGCAATGAACCGCTAAGCAGCGGAATAGAGTTATTTATGGCCAGTACGAAAGAGACATAGCTAACAGCACTACTGTATAAAACCCCAATATGGCTCATGTTCAATACGCCTTCAAGTGATTCAATAGCCTGGTGCGGATAAGGCAGTTTTCGAATTTGAACGAAGCAGCCATCTCTTCAAGGTCTTCAAACGACATACCCTTGAAATACGACGCAAACTCGTGAGTCAAGTACTGTGATAGCAGCATGTCTCGCAGTACCCGGTCGACATAACTGTCGATTGTCCACACTGATGGATAGACTGATTTGTGAAATTCCTCGGGAATTACTTCTTTGAAGTGCTTCTTCACCGGTGAATAGACATCGCGCTCTACAGGCAGAGTGGGATCACGGGCCCACCTGTCTAAGCCTAGGCTGCGTTTCTTTTCAAACCAAGGACCCAAGACCTTATTCCACTTTGAACTGGGCGCCAAATATGCCAATCCCTGAACCCCAATGTCTTTGTACATCCAGATTGACCACGAAATAGGGGTTCCGTCTCCAGAAGGATCTCCAGTCTTGTATATTGCCAATTGGTCTTCAAGTACCTTATACCGAGCGTCGGTGACGGCCGCTGGGTCGCTGCCCGCATCTGCTGCTGCTGGAGTATATACAGGACCGAATTCGCCATTCCAAACTGGAAGACCCTTTTGAACCATGTACTCAATCTTGCGGGCGTACTGCTTCTTGAGCTTAGCAAGCTGGTCTGGAGCGCCGGTGTAAGTCTCGGTGATGCCTGGGAACCCATAATTTGAATAGTCATGGATTGCGTACACAGAGTTAGGGTATGGCTCGTCTGGGAACTGTCTGAAATCCATGGCATAGGTATTGGCGTCCAAAAACAGAATGTGGTTGGGGTCGACTTGACGAATTTCGTTGACAACGCGGTCGTAGAATTGCTGAAGTCGGTGATGCTTGGAGTCAGCGGGTTCATTGAGCGGATTGTATCCGGCAACCCATTCGTTATTTCTATAATGTAAAGCCAGGCCCCTCCACAAGTCGACAATGCGATCTTGGAAGTCTTGAAACTGCCAGAACAATGCCTTGTGGGTACCAGAGTCGCAATGCCAATCCTGGTTTTGACCCCCGGGTACTGAGTGCAAGTCTAGCACTGTGTAAACACCATGATTAGCGCAGCTGTCTATAACTCTATCGACTAGCTCAAACCCCTCTTTCTTGATTGTCTTGAGATCAGAGTCGTCGAGGAAGTGGCGGTAATTGAATGACACCCTGAGACAATTGAGCCCAGATTCAGCAAAAAACGCAGCGTCCTTGTCGGTCCAGAAATACTCGTAAAACTTGCTAAAGAAAAATTCATACTTCTCCCTGCCAAGTACGCTGAGAAGGGCCTCTTTGTGCTCAGTCTCATGTCCTGGGTACCCAGTAATGAAGTTCTCCATTTTCAGGTGACCTCCACTGGCAGTGCCTTTCAGCACTACCACTTTGCCAGTTGAGTCAACAATCTTGTTGCCACGAACTTTTAAGAAGCCAGCCATTATAGCAGTCAGTCTATGCAACGAGGAGCTCTCAATTCAGCACATATTGGCCTGATACGAGCTGTTATATAGCCGGCAATGCTAATCAGCTACCCCGCGTTTCGTGATCCGCTCCGGGACATCAGCCAATCCCACGCTCCCAATCCCGCAGCCGGTGCCTGAGCCTCATAACGTGCGGCATCCAGGATCGTGCGGCTGGGTGTAGCCAAAATCCAATTTGCCCGTTTTTGCATGAGAGTTGATAGCACAGCACGATGGTGAGTACTTGGTAATGGGCGCTGTTATGAGGTCGAGTTGCTAACTTAGTCGGCACTATTCAACTTTCAATCGCTGCTGCTGGTGATTCTGCTGTTGATCTGCACCAGCACATATGCGAGAAGTCTTGTCCCTGCACTAGTGGACCGTAATAAGCATGGGTAAGAACGGCAGACGTGACGGTGGCTACTGAAATTGTGGTTCTAACTAGCTTTCTCGGCATCTTCTGGAAAGCGTCTCGGATAGGGGAACGAATGAGTCCCTACGTGTCTATTTGCTGCGTAGTGATGGCGGTAGCATTGCTTGTGCAGTAGTATTTATGATTATCTTACAAAACGGCATGATATGATGGTAATTGACTTAGCTGAACTCGTAAGTGTCGTTTGTTCCTTCGAGCAAAACTCCCGTCCTGCTTGTTCCAACGGTTCGCTCAACCTTGAGACTGTCCCATTTCGAATAGATCACACGAGCTCGGAATCCTGTCGCATCAATCCCCTCTTCTGCCGAGGTTCGAGCCATAAATCGGATCACTTCTTCGTAAAACAGAGGATTCTCTGGTAGCCCATACATGATCACCTGGTTGACCCCCTTGATGCGGAACCGGCGAAAGTGATGAAACCGTTCGGTGACCACCAGAATTTTAGTTCGCTTCGACGCAAAATATGTGCGGGCCCGTGACACCTTGGGTCCAGGGGTATACTCAGACACGCAGGTGCAGGAGAGGTTCTCATTGTCCAGGTAATTTTTCAGTCGCACATAGTCCATATATGATGGAACAAAGATGAGAGTGCCGTCGTAAGATGCTCCTCGCAGCAAACTCGGTAGAACAGAAGTAGTAAAATACCTGAATCTGGCGTTGGGGTCGTCTGCGGGCTCTGCAGGGTCAATTCGGGAAAACGTCTGACGCACGTTGAATCCTACTCGGCCAATTGCGCCGGTATCAACGTCCGGCCTGACTCTTAACCGGCCAGCAATATTGCGGCAGTAGCGTGAGACACACATATTGATCTCTGGGGACGTGTACTGCGACAGGATGATAGTTTGGCGAAGCTTTGGCGCCAGTTGGTCCAAATACCAGGTGCGGATTCGGCTAAAGTCGCAGCCATGAGAATCCTTTGGAATGAGGTTCATGTGCTTGAAAATGTGTTCAACATTATCCCAAGACTGCATGAGCATTCCTTCGGCCTGGTCAGCAATGAGCACTTCAATTGAGCTGAGGAAGTCATAATCGCGTTTCTTGCCTTTCTTATCTCCCTCGTTCCCAATGATCATTCGCAGTCCCAGCGGACTGGCGACGATGAGATCAGACGAGTAGAAAGACGTGTAGAGCTTGAGGGCCTGACGAGTGAATTTTATTCCGAGACAGAACATATCGTCGGTGTTGCCAGCAAAGAATTTGCGGAAGTCTGCCGGCTTTGTTTCTGGAGGCAGCTGGTCGTCATAAAACGCATCTCGGAATCGTTTACGGTTTTCTACCTGTCTGAGACCTGAAATCGCCCCAACCTTATTCACAAATTGGTAGCAGGCATTGCGAGTGGGGAGGAGTACCAGTACTTTAGGGCGGGTGAACCCTTGGTCGCGGAACTCGGCGTCCGAGTCTTGGGACTTGGACAGATGGGCGTTGTTCTTGAGCACTCGGTCTCGAGTCTTGAGAATGTGGTTAAGCAGATGCAGTGTGTACAGGTTCTGGAGCTCGGATTCGTTATCGAAAGTGCGCTTGGGGAACAAAATGTCTTGATAATTGAATAACGGAGATGCCAATTCCTTTTGTAATTCTGTCAGCATCGCGCCGTTGGTCTCTGCGAACGGGGCCTTGATGCGATACTTAATTTTGAGACTCTCAATTGATCCGGTTCGTCCATAAGGACCCTCCCGGTCGTTGAGGGAAGTCTCAGGCAACTGCAGTACAGTTCGTGTGCCCAGTAGTTTAGACCCAGCCTTTACCTGTCTAGTGAACTTGACGTTGTCCAGAGCAGTGACTCTGTCTAGCGGTGGAGCAGCAAAATGTGTCTCAAATGCGTCTGCTTGGTCTCCTTCATTATCGTCGTCCACAAAAATACTATCGTCTGCGTCTAGTTCTCTTTCATCCTCGTCCTCTTCTTCTTCTTGCTCGTCCTCCTGGGCTTCGTTGAGTCCTTCAATTGCCCCGTCGCCGTGGCTCGCTGCCGACTTGGACTTTTTCAGCTTCTTTTTCGGCTCCTTCTTAGTCTCCGTCGACAGTAGTGTCATCAGGGCACTGTATGCGTCGATTTTCGGTTCAGACTCTTCAATTGCGCCCTCAGCTCCATCCCCCACGGCATCCTCTCCAGCAGGGTCCTCGGACACTAGCGCGGGGGGTTCATGTGCGGCCTCAGCCTTTGATCTCTTTGATCCCAGATCTGCAGCCCCCCTTAGAGCTCTGCGGCCCGTGTTCTGCCGCTTCCGGCCCTGAGAACCCTCAAATACCTTTGATCTCTTCGCCAGCATCGCTTTCTGACCTGCCAAACTTTTTTTCAATTTTATTAGATTTGATCTTATCTCGTGCGGCGCCGAATTTTTCACCCAAAAGGTCGAAAATGTATGTCTCAATTTCTCAGCCCTCCCCCCCCCCCCCCCCCCCCCCCCCCCC
>PPJJ03000090.1:0-56842 GCA_003705735.3 Blastobotrys peoriensis | reverse complement strand
ACTGTGCAGATAGAGGGTGGGGTATGAGATTCGCTATGCTTTGCGGGAAAACGCTAGATCAATTGTGTCGTTAAGTTATGAATTACTGGTGTTTTGCTGACTGCACTGGTCTACACCTCTACACGTGCACGCGCTGTACCTGTATACTTCCAGAAGTGGTCACAGAAGTGGTGGCAGAAGTGATCGCAAAAGTGCTCAATCAAGTTCCCCATCAATGGGTAGCCGGCGAAAGCATGCTATGAATTTCGACCCATGATTCCGAGCCACTTTCTTGCCTTCTTCAGTGTCTGTGGTCATGATTCGCACTCCTGCATCCTCGGACTCCCACTCCTTTGACAGTCGCTCAAACAGTGGATGAGCTTCCAAGTGCTGGACCATCCAATGATGAAGATCCTCAACGTCGGTGATTGTGTAAATGATGCCGTTAGGTTTGAGAACGTAAGCGTACTCTGAAGCCAAAGTCTTGGTAACGATCCGTGCTTTGTGCTTGCGCTGTTTGAAGTGAGGATCTGGGAAGCAGAAAAAGATCTTCTCGAGCTGGTTCTTCTGGAAAAAGTTAGGTAGAAACTTCATTGCATTGCCCCGTAGCACTGCAATGTTGCGGTAGTTGTCATTATCCGAATTCTGTTCTCGTAATGCGATAATTCGATCCTCAACGTAGTTTGTCACTTGAACTCGAATCTCCATACCCAGGATCAACTTGTCAGGGTACTCCGGGGACAGAGACACCATCAGACCTCCATATCCACATCCAATATCAGCAATCGTAGGGACGTGTGATTTCATTGCCTCAGTCAAGTCCGGATACAGTCGCGTCCAGTCCATGTCATCAGGGCTTTTGGGGTATTCCAACTGATGATCTGAGAACGGGTTCGAATGGGCCCGCTGCCGGTAGTACTTCTTCTGAGGGAGCTTGGCCTTATCAGATTCGGGCTCGATCCGGGCATGCTTCGTTTTTAACCGTTTTTCTTCTTGCTTTTGTCGATACGCTTTACGCTTGTGAATTCTCAGCTCTTGCGCAGTCATAGGCTCTGAATTGGATTCGGACATTGTACACCTGAACCTGAAGCTCAACAGAGACTGTGATCAAGTGCTGGGGATTTTTTGATCTCAAAATTTCAGCGCGGCTGTACAGAGGTGAAAAATCAAAAGAATCCGGCGACACTTCTTATCTTATCTACCATCATGAGACAGGGGCATCGTCTACAGCCAACGTCTAGACGCTCGGCTATGCAGTTGACGAAGGAGGAGAGCCAATTGTTATTTGCTGAATTGTATTCTTAGCTTATAGCCTTGTCGTAAATATATTATAATCATGCAATCATTATTCCAACCTACGCAAACGCGTCCGAACGGTCAACTCCAACATCATCAGCCTCGAGCTCATTAAACGTGTTGAAGTGAATTGGCCGATGAAGCTCATGGTAAAATGGCAATGGAATATCCAATTTGGCATCATACTTCATGCGATCGCTCCATCCCGCTCCCATGAAAGCGTAATTCCACACTCCCGTCTCCGGTACCACAAAGAACCCTCGAATGCGATCTGACAATAGTAACTGCCGGGGCTGGCCAAACGACCCTGAGAAGCCCAATGGCTGAGTAGACTGAACTTCCCGGTTCTGCAATCCCCACTCAAGCCCCTCTCGAGACATTGAAAATGCCCGCAGCGTGACTGATCCCGGGGTGAAGGCGACGCCCAATGTGACCGAGTTTTCATCGAGTCGGCCGTCAGACTCTGCTACCAGTTTTGCCTGGGTGATCACGTCCATTGCAGGCAACACAGTCGATTCCTGGGGCTGGGTGTGAATCCATCCCAGCGGCTCAAGGCCCTGCAGATTAGGGTCGTCGTCGAGCTGCTGGGTCGCGAGCTGGATCCCATTTGCATTACCGAGCTGCGGAACAATGGCAATGGCGCGCACCTCCTTGATAGTAGGGTGCTCTGCGGGGGACTTTCCGTACAGGAGACCGCCCACCTGGACCCGGAGATCGGCAATTTGGATGAATCGCTTGAGCACATTCTTTGGCAGAACATAGGTGTTTGCGCTGTCATCATCAACCACGTCATCCAGTGGGACGTAAATGTGCTTGGCTCGCAAGTGCAAGTTAGTAGTGGAAATTGCCCGCGATCGCCATTCTGTCTTGGACGTAAACGCCTGCTGCTCATAGTTGGAGGTTGTGACCACCACCATCTCATCACCATGCACGTTTTGGGTCTTTGTCTTGAGTGCTGTCAACTGCTGGGCTTGGTCCTCATCTCGCTGCTGGTCAATCTCCGCCATTTCCTGCCGTCTCACAGAAGGCGCCTTAATCTCCTGACCCAGAATGAGATCACGAATTTCGTGCTGCGTGAGTGACGCCACATTGACATTGTTCTTCTTGCCGTAGTCGTTCAGAATCATCTCACTCAGCTGGTTCTCGACATTGACCCACTGCTCGGTCGTGAACGATGGCCAGATGTGGTGTTCCTTAGTCGTGACAGTCCGGTCTGGACGAAGGATGAGCTTCGTTCGTTCCGCATTGACGTGGAGCCCACGCAGCAACAGGATGAGACGCGAAAATGCGGTCCCAGGTTCGGTGCCCTCCACTAGCCAGTCGTCATACATGTTGTAGAGCAGCATCTGGGGCTCGGTGGCTCGAACCACAATGTCTGCCAGCTTTTCAATCTTGAGAGCAGCATTGAACGGCAGGTGGAGTTCAGACGGCCGCAAAGCAATGTTCGGGAAATCCAGCATATGCACCTCTAGAGGGTCGAGGATGTTTTTCCTCGTCACAATGAGCTGCTTCGGCTGCTCCTCCCGCGGCAACGACCGGATCAGCGCTGCCACCTCCTCGGCCGTCTTCCAAACTGCCAATTGACCCAGTCGCTTTTGACCCGCCCACACTGAAGTGTGAATAATTTTCATAAACAGTTGCCCCGTCCGGGGGTTGAACACCACCAGTGCACCGTTGATTGGCTTTGTCGTCAAATTGCCTTCAAAAGTCTTGTGGATCGTCACTCGGTACACGTTAGAGTCGTCGACAAAGAACTGCACGTCGCGACCAAACAGCTCTGAGTAATTGTTGGACGTCAAAAACGACTCTTGAGGCTGCGACTGGTACAACTGCAATGCCTTGCGGATACGCTCTCGCAGTACGTGCAGCGCAGGATTGGCCTTGAGAATCTTAGACATGGCCTGCTGCATTAGCGGCTTGAGACCCGGGAACCAGTTTCCATACGCATCGTACATGTTGTACGCCAAGTCTACCGAGACCATTGCTCCTGTGGGCGAAGGGTACACTGACACCTTGTCATCGGTATAATCGAGAAACTTCGCTCTTGTATACCGGCTGATGTCGTGCGAATCATAGTCTCCGTACCGCAATTGCACGTCAATCCAGAACTTGTTTGCAGTTTTGAAGTCCATGTCATCCTTGGTGTCTCCAAGTAGTGACGGAGTCGACACTGGCCACTTGTAGGTCGACGTAATCACCACATCGGCGGTAGAGGAGTTCATCTTGTACGACTTTCGCGGGTGGATGGACTCCTTGTTGACAGTGTCGATTTGCAGCGTGTCCATCTCGCCCTCCAGCACATGGCACACATCAAACACAATGGACTCATGGATTTTCTGCCACAAATGGGCTCGGAAGATTTGAATGAGCGAAATCTTGAGGGTGGGGATCTTACCGTGGAGGAAAATGCCAGTCAAATCGAGCTGGACCAAAAATCCGACGTACACATTGGCTCGGTTGATTGTTGGAGACCACCACAGCGTGAATCGACGGTTTGGAATTTGGTTCAGACCTGATCGCTGTGCGTTTGTCAGCTTCTTGAACTTCATCGACTCCTCAAACCCAGAGGCCTTCTCCCAGAAAAGCCCTTCCCAAGACTCGAACCCGGTTCCCTTGAACAGAGTATGCTCGAGAATGGTCTCAATCCCTCCTAGGGCCTGGATCACGTCGGTTCGGTACGAATTGAGGTTCCACAGCTTACCGTCATGGCGCTGGCTTGTCCACCAGAACGGGTTGAACTTTGGTAGCGAGTACTGCCGGAACTCAGTGCGGATGCGGTGCCCCTTGTCGTACGCCAGCGTGTGTCGGTCCTTCTGGAACAGAGTATTAATTCGCGGCAACCCTCTGTCCCAGCTGTCCTCCAAATCCTCCAACGTCAATCGCCGGTTTTGCTGCGACGCTTCCTGTCGCTTCATTGCGTACTCGGCCCACACCCGCTGGGAGTCCAAAAACTCCGATTCCCACGATGGCACGTACCTGAAGATGTTAGGAATGAGCTGGTCTCCACTCGACATTCCCGATCGCAGATGCGTGATGCCAGTATCAGTCTGCCGTGACCATCGCAAATCTGAGGCTGGGATTAGGATATGCGACGCCGAGAGCATCCCTAGACCACCCAATTCCTTCGGGGTGTAAAACACTGCGGGTGGGAACCGCGACGGCATCTTAGAGTTGAGGCCGACCTTGACTCGGGTCTGAATCTTGGTCTCACACTTGACCAGCGTGTCGAGTAGTGGCTCGGTAGCCACCGCCGCTTCTCGGTAGTATGTAAACAGCGAAATGAGGGCTGTGTTCCACTTGTTGGCAATCTTAGTGAAGGTTGTGGAGCCAGACGACATGAGGATTTGACGAATTCTGTTGTTGAACTTTGCAATGTCATCCTCAGACACCCTCAGGAACGCATACGCGGATCGCTCTTTCGTAGACTCATTAGTCAAGTCCCACACCGAGTCTACTGCCGCAGATGTTTGGCCAGCGCGTACTTTCGGCAGGATTCGGACCTCGAACCCACACATGGAGAAGAGGAGATTGGGGTTATCCCGCGAGTACACGGACGCAAACGTATCCTCCCACTCAATTGTAGCCAGCGAGCGGGGCAGCCGGTTCTTCAGCTCCCAAAAGACCGCACGACCCAGATTGACGTCGTGTCTCATTAACCGCATCCGCGAGTCTTTTGGCCAGCACTTTTTGTTATTATATCCAACCACATTTTCAAAATTCGGGTCCGGGTTCTCAGTTAGGTACCGTTGGATGAGTTCCTTAGACTGAGTACTCGAAAACCGGAACATAACATGAACTCGATCCACATATCGCATGTAGAGCCTGACTGGGTGCTTGGTTTCAGTCTGTTCGTCCTTATACTGCAAAAAGTCGTTGGGACGCTCAGGCAGGCCCGCCAGCTCAGACGCACGCGACAAGCCCAGCAGCAGCAAGTCCATCACCAGGCCATAATACTGGAACACAAACGCCGAGAACTGGAGACCTCGAATGAGACCGTAAGAATTGGTGTGGTTCATGTCCTTGTAGGACAGGTTGACGTTGCTCTTGGCGGTGATGTAGTCTGCTATGTTCGAGTCCACAATGAGTCGTAGCAGCCGATTTAGCACCGTAAAGTCCACCTTCTCTGCCAGCTTCGCCAGCGTCGTCTGAAGCATCACATTGCACTCCCCATCATTGGTCTCCCACACATCAGTCAGGTTGTTGATTCCCTGGCACCACTTGTAGACTAGCAATGGCGGCACCTCTGAGTCGCTGGGCTTAATCCAGTTCGGAAACAGTCGGCGCTTGTCTCCTTCATACCACAAATACTGGTCGAGGTACGCGTCAGTGATCTTCTCCAGTGGGTCAATCTCGTACACAGGCGTGATGTGACTGTAGTGGTCCATCATTTCCAGGTTCACCTCCTTAAACACCCTCTGCGTCAACAGCAGCCGCTTAATATTCGTCAAACACTCGTGTGGGTTATCGTATGCCTGCTCAATCAGCGCCAATTCCTCTCTCTGCGACTGATTCAGTCGCCCCTTCACATTGTAAGCGTCCTTGAGATTCTCCAGCGCAAGTACCAGCAGCTTTGTGTCGTGCTTATAGTTCAATGGGGGGAAAGGAATAGGGACAAACTTTCGACTCTCTAGCCAGTGCACCATCATTGAAAACACTGCCACTCCCTCTTCTGGGGCGACGTAGGGACCGTCTTTGGTGTAATTGTGCTGCCTCTCCTGCTCTGCCTTAAGCCACAATCGCGTCAACCGTCCAAGGTTCTTGCGCGCGACTGTCTTGTCTACAGTGGCCCCTCTTCGGATACGCTCCCGGTTGAAATGGGCCACCGAGATCCATCCGTCGGCCTTGGCCTTGACATATCTCAGAATGATGTTCTCAATTGGAGCCGGCAAACCCGGTACTTTCCAGGGAATATTAGCCTTCCAACATCTCCAGGCCTCACTCAGATGCTGCAGAATGGTCTTTGACTTGTTCTGTTTAATCCCCTCCGGCATCATATCGAGAATATCGTGCAGCACCGAAGCCCGAAGCTCCAGATCATAATATGACTCTACCCTTTGCTTTGTCACCGTCTTTGCTGTGGCCTTAGAGTGTCGCCCTTCAAACTGACGTGCCAGCAGATTACCCAGCCACCGCTCTAAGAGTGGAATGATTCCTCGCAAAAAGAACAGCCAGACTCTCCACGCCGGCTGCCAGAATCCCACGCCTGGGCCCTTTCCCAGCAGTTCGTTGAACCGATAGTAAACCACATGCTTGAGGTCCTTGCACGCCCTAATTTGGTGCATCACTCGGTATTTGTACCTGTAGATACCAGTCAAATGGCCCAGATGATTAAGTGTGTAATAAATACCATCGGCAAGCTGGAACGCGTCAACGTTACCCAATCGGTACTGCACATGAGCGTCCACTAGCAGCTTGACGACCTTGAGAATCTCTCGCATCAGGTGAAATGCGTTACCGAATCGGGATTTCTTGCGCTCCTTGGTCGTCAGAGTTTTGATCGGCTTGAGATTGAAATTGTAGTCCAGATGCAGATACGTCAGACCCTTTCTGTGGATTAGTAGATTCAGCATGGTGTGCCCTTGGCGGCACAGTTGAAGGCCCGCCTCTACCCAGTCAATTGTTGTCTGCTGGAAGTACTTTGTGTTTTTGAGACTGCTCATGAGCTTGCGCTTCTTGAGATTGGCAGGCGGCCGTGTCTTGAGCGCATTGAGGACATGAGTTTTGAGCAGTTTTTGATACGACACACGCACCTTGACGGGGTACTGTGGGTCGGGAGGATGTTGCAGGTACCAGCGCTTAATTAGAGCCACATCCTGAGCGCGCACGGTATTGCCACTGCGATGGTTAAACGGGTATGGTGCCCACCACAGCGTAATTGCGCTTGGAGTATTTTCGGTCTGGACTGGCTCGTCGTGGAAGAACGGCTTCATGTCGCTAGGCAGAGAAAACCCGTCGTCGTCCTGTGATTCTTCGTCCAGCAGGTGCTGAGTGTGCTCGTCAAGCGCGGCAGTGTCGATTGTGCGGACTGCAATTGGATTGAACGCTGGGTCATAAGAATACGCTCCCAATTCTGGGTCGTCAGTATTGATGTGGACGTTGAGGGGGTGCATGTACCATGAGTTTTGCACTGATCGCGGTCGTGAATTGTACAAGTGAGGGAATGCGACTCGGTACTCGGTGCGAAGCGGCTTGCGTACAATTAGTCGGTCCACCGCGTTGAACTCGCCCAGATCCTCGTCCTCCAAATCGATATCTTTATACAACGGCTCGAATTTGGGTCCCCCTGGAATGGCATTGTTAAGGGCCTTGGCGGTGAAAAAGGACTTGTCGTCAAATAGGTAGTGGCCGTTTTCGTCATCCAAATCTGACACCAATGGCCCCGCCAACCGGTGAAGCGTCGCCATCTGCGGCAAGGCAAGGCGCCATTTGCGATAAGACGGTCCGGCAACATGCTCAGCGTCGTCTATTAGCGGCTGATGGTCATAGAACCATTCGACTACTGCTGCGTCCTCCTCTTCGTCCAGATCCATGGTAATGGCGTCGGTGGGCTCGGTCACCTCAATGTTTTCAGACCAGTTGATGGGCGGCTCTTCATCGTCGAATGGAGGGAACCGCATCCGTTTGAAATGACGTCGATCTCGCTTCTCGCGACGCATTGTCGTCCAGATTGTGGCCCACTGGGCAGTGTACACTGGCTCAATCACCCTTGGGATCTCATTGACAAAGGTAATTGCGCCGGAAACATGGTACAACACCCTCACCTCCCGCACCTGCTCCCATGGCTGGGGCATATTCTCCAGCAGCTTCAGTACCGCATGCGGCATGAACTTGAGTGCACCTAAGTACGATCTCTTGTCTGCAGAATACCGCTTGTTAGACATGTCGCCGTGATCTCGAATGATTTTGCGCAAATGCTCTGGAGGCATATCCACCTTCGAAGAATGCACAAACGTGGCCTTGGGCTTTTTGTCTCCATATCGGTGCTTTTGCAATTGCAGCCATTTTCGCTTGCGCTCCTTCAACTTTTCACTATCAGGACGGCCAGCAGGCGGCGGCGGCGGTCGTTTGCCTGGACCACCTGGTCCCGGAGGCCCTGGTGGACCCGGCGGACCTGATGGCCTTGAACCTGGCGGCGGCGGAGGAGGGCCTGGAATTCCACCCCTTCTATGTCCACTCCCTGGTGGGGGCGGAGGAGGCCCAGACGGGGCCCGTCCTGGAGTTCCCGCCGGCGGCCCTGGCGGCGGTCCTGGCGGCGCACGCGAATTTGGCGTCCACCCAGGAGGTAACCTACTCATCTAATGTTAGCACAGTCTCTAATTTCTCCGCCTTACTCTCGGCACCCTGCGGTCAGCACCCCCGCATCTCTGACATCCTCACTTACAATCTCTCCTCGTGATGAAGCGTGCAGAACCACATCTGCGCCCGAGATTTGATATATTTTTTGGGCGCCGCAGCCGCGCCTCGACAGCCGTATGACGCGCCAGCCGCGTTTTGGTCAGCCCCGCCGCCGCCAGCCGCGCGCTGTCACAGTCCTATAAACCCGTCGCTGGCGGCCCGAATTGGGGTAACAATCGCGAGCAACCGGAGGCATTGCAGTGTCCGGAGTGCCGTTGTTTGCTAGCGCCAAAACGAAACTGATCCATGTCTTCTTCGTCGTCGTCGCCCTCATCTACTAAGCGGTCGGCGTCTGTGGTGCGGCGGACAGGGTCGAAGATTATTAACCGATTCAAGCGTCGCAGTTTGACCCCGCAAGGCTCGACCCCGCAGGATCCCCAACAAACCGAGCAACAGTATCGAGACGATTTAATAGCAAAAGGAAAGAAACCTTCGAGGCTATCATTGCTATCCAATCCTTCCACGCATTCTTTAGGGTCAGACAATTCCACCGAATCGGTTAAGGCGACTGTTGCGTCGACGTTTGACTTTTCCTTGTCTCAATCTCAGACTGGCTCGCGAGGGTCAAGTGTGAGAAAGGCGTCGGGAGTGTCTGGGACCAGCTCAATTAGCAGTCGAGAGAAGCGGATTGAAGAGGGAGAGAGTCAAAAGGATCGTGAGCCGACGAAGGTTGTACCGGCTGAGGGGACAGAAACGGTGAGTCTAGCCAGTGCAGGGAGTGCAGAGAAGAGTACCGGTAAGAGTACAGGGAACAGTGCAGGGAACGGTACTGTGGAGGTTCCTGAGAAGAGGACTGTGAGTCAGATTACTGAGCCAGAGTCCGCAGTACCTACTGGAGTGCCTGTACCAGAGCCATCTTCTGTGCCTGTGTCTTCAGTGCCTGTGTCTTCAGTGCCTGTGTCTTCAGTGCCTATGTCTTCAGTGCCTGTGTCTTCAGTGCCTGTGTCTTCAGTGCCTGTGTCTTCAGTGCCAGAGCCATCATCTTCTATTCCTGAATCGCAGGCCCCGCAGGCCCAACCCGTCCCCGTACGTCCATCGCAACTGCCTGAGATGAAGACGGTGGAAATTGAAGATACCGCGGTTATAAACCATCATTCTTCCCTGCATCGTCACCCCAATCCCCATAGCCCCCACTCCCACACTCATCATCATCATGCCCATACGCATGTCGGCAACGGTTCCAGGCACGGATCTCCCCTACATGAGCGCCAGGACTCATACGAGCGGTTCCAGCATTCGTACGACCATCGATTCAGCTCGACCTCAATCAGCCGACTCAACACGCGTGCGCCCCCATTAGTCCGAACCAAAACCGACACGCTGCTTACTCAGGTCGTGGAGACGTTTGTGGTGCCGAATCGGTCGCAGTCGTCTCAGAATGTCAAGAACGCTGATACCCCATTCATGTACCGTACTGCGTCTCGGGTGTGGGGAGAGGTACAGGAGTCCAAGGGCCAGAGCTGGCTAGAAGCTCGCCAGGACTCGACCCGAATGGACTCTGATTCTGACAGCGACGACGGGCTTACTTTTTCGATTGGTACGATTGGCATTCGCCGGGAGGTGTCTGAAGGTCAGCATGACGACGATTTTGACGAGAATGAGGTGTTCAAGCGAGGTCGTATGATGACGTTTGTGGACTGGCTGCTGGGATTAGAGCCCGAAAAATCACTGGCACAGCCATTAAATCCAGGCAAATCTCAGCGCAAGTCGCTGTCGCCTAACGAACGAATCGCTCTCCGAGATGATGAAAATGACGGCTCCATCGACGCAGCATGGTATTTAGGGGTGATTTCGACTTTATTCTAGGCAATTCGCCTAACTGTCCACTCGGCAGGACGGCACATGCCTAGGTAATGGTGCCTGGATGTAGGCATAATGTCGAACAACAGCATATTTATACATTGAATTACATTGAAATAATATATGAGATACGTGAGCCAGCAAGCATGCAGTGGATGAACTCCGGTTTTGTTGGGCGCAATTTCTAGAAGGGTTTGCATTACCCTAGAATCGTGATGACAGCATTGAGCATTGCCATAGAACCGTGATAGCACTAATGAAATGCCCTGCCCAATTCTAGAATCGTGATGACAGTATTGAAATGCACGTGCCTGATTCTAGAATCCAACACTCAGTGTTATTCTAGAATTGTCGTCGTCTTTGGAACTGATTCCGCGGAAAATCCACTTCGTCGCAAGTCGTAAAAATATGCATCCTTAGGAACCGGCGACGATCCGTTTCCAAGCCACGCAAGTTCCTGTCGCACACACTCAAGAGCACCAAGAAGGATACCGTTACCCTCAGCCTGATTGTGCTTTTCCAGTTTATGCTCCCAGCCTCCATGGGCCAATGGAAGGCCGTTTGCCTTTTTGGCGGCCTCCTTAATTGCCAGGATCCAGGCAGAGTTGAGCTCTTCATATGCGAGATTGCGGTTATGATTGTTGACGGCATTAGTCCAAACTGGGAGTTTATGCATTAGTTCGGTGGCTCCATCTAGGAATGCAAGGGTGTTTGTCGGCTGCTGCTCATTGGGGGGCAGGAAGTGGCCCGTATAGTCGTTCAAGACTCGGAGGAACTCCTCAATGGGTGACCGGACTCTAAAGTATGCGTAGTCGCCTCGCTCATCATGCTTCGAATATGGCATGTTTTGGAAAACTACCGTCAAGTACTTTGCCAGGTTCTCCAGCGCACATCTAGGGGTCACCGGAGGCAACAGCGCCGAGACTTGGTCAGCAAGCTCCGGCTGCTGCTCGCACAGCGCCACCACCAGGTTCTCGAGCCCCTTCTTATCTAAAGTTTCGAGCACTCTTGTAATTGCAAGTTTGCGTCCCCCTGTTCTAGGCACTCGAGCTCTCTTTCCAACCCTAAAGCCGGGACTAGCAAACTGTCTAAACGGCGTCTGCGACTGGACCGGTAACTGAGTCGCTGGGGTCGTGCTTGCAACCAGCGCCTGATTGAAACCGGCATTAAACGATTCACCATTTGCGTTTGTTTCGTCATCAGATCCAGAGTCCATCCGGTCAGGGGACGACCCCTTCCGTTTCCGCCACGACTGTTTTTGAGCGCTAGTAGACGGGCTCGAGCTAGCGCTTGAGTTAATGCGGTTCTTGGTAGGGGTGAATTCGAAGCCCCAGCCCGTACTGGGGGGCAACACAGCGCCGACCACCATTGTGGCGATTTAAGTCGACAGCAGCGGAGAACTGCAAATATAATAAAAACGTAAACACGGAAAGAGAAAGGCAGCGACCTCAAACTCTAACGACTAAATAGAAACAGGCCAGTAATATGCTTCGCCCTGTTCTCCGTCCGCTCTAGTAAACAAAGCGCTTCTGTGCCTCCGCCGGCACGTCGTAAGTTGGTAATTGCGTAGAAGACAAATCGGCCCCGAACAAACACAAATAACCCAACTGTTTATGACCAAGGCTGGCACGGCTGGGCTGCGGCGTAGAAAAAATCGAAAAAAAATTGGCCGCCCGCATAGAGGAAGGAGCAGCGGCAGCGGGGCAGGTGTGTGAGGAAGTAGGAGGGAGCGGCGGAGATGGCGGAGAAGGGGCAGCGCGGTGTAAGGACGGGGCCCAAGATGAGAAACAAAAAGGGAAACGGAGAAGGGAGACGACTATGGACTATTCTTCAAGAGGGCCGCCAGGGAGAAGATGAAAGAGAGCACTTACGGGTAGGCTATAATCTGTGGTGCGCATATAGATAGCAATAATTGGTCCACTTGAGCCAGTAGTAAGCAGGTGTAGTTATCTCTAGTGATGTCTCAGATGTGCGTAATCTGGTAGATCAGGGAGGCAGGTGGCGGAGGGGTAAAGGAGGAAGAAGGGAGCTATGGCGGTAGTCGGCGGCGTTAAAGGAGGGGAGCTATGGCGGTAGGAGGGGTAAGGGGATGTGGATTGGACGGAGAAAGGAGTGGTGGGTTGAAGTGGTGGGCTGGAGGAAATTGGGGACAATGGTGTGAAGGCAGATTGGCTACACCAGATCACAATGTCGTAGATAGCATTGGCTGGGATTTGCTGACCCCCCGTCTACATCGAATTGAACCAGCACCTGGTTCTTGGCGCCTGGTTTGAGTGGACGTCGATTCGACGACTATCGCAATTCAGCTATTTCAATTTGACCATAATGTTGGTGTTGATAAGGCCGGCCTCCTTAATGGTGAGCTTGTAATCATCGGGCCCATATGATTTGGTCGGAAACGTAGTAAGAAACTGTAATGAGTTGACATCGTGGGCAATTTCGTGAGCAATCTCTTCAAAAATGTCCCCTACTAGTGCCTCGACGGGATACGTCTTGATGATTGGAGCTGGCTGCGAAGGCACTCGGAATCGAATGTTTGATACAATGTAGTCTGGCCTAGTCGACCGCTTCTCAGAAGTAGCGGCTGGGGCAGCGGCAGCGGGGATGACGGCAGGAGGAGCGCCGGTGGTTCGAATGTTTGCTTGCTGCCTCTCACGTCGGTCGGCTTCGATTTGGGCCTTGATTCGCCGCTTGGCCTCAGCGTCCTCTTTGACTTGCCGTCGCCGTTTCTCGGCATCGCGCATTGCCTCCTTCTTTTTCTGATCCTCGGCAATCTTCAAGTACTCGCTGTCGCGCTTGAGCCGAATTTGCTCGTTACGGCGATTCTCTTCTGCGTCTTTCTTCGCGGCCTCTGCCTTGCGCACCGCCGCCTTCTGCCGAAGTTCGTCCAGTTTGGATGCTTTTTCTTCCTCGGTCAAGGGCTCTTTGGGTTCCTCCGGTGCGACCTCTTGGGGTTCGGCACCGTCATCTTCGTTCTGTCGCGATTCGATCCATTGAATGGCTTGTTCAATTGAGCCATCAGGGCCAATATCTCGCAGTGCTGGTTCAATTTGGGCAGGGGCGAACCCCATTTCCACCAACTAGTTAGCAGCCATCAACGAACTGACGACAGATAACAGCCGACAGGCACCAGCCAGCTCTAAACAGAGGGCCGTTCTAACCGAAGCCGCTATCTATTGTGCTATTCTACTGGCTGCCTCACTACCCACAACTATCTTTCGCAACTTACCTGATCTCTCACAGACATGATCAGCCAACGATTTCAGCACGCTAGTGCAGTTGCCCTGTTCCGACCTATGTTCAAGCCCACCGCCGTACTACCTTCCAGTACGCTCCCTACTGCCTACCACCTACCACCTACCACTTACCAACTAGCCTGGCCCGGCTGGGACAAAACAAGTGGGCTGGAGTTAGGGCTGGGGCTATCGAGCTCGCAGGAATCGGCGGACTGCAGAACAAAGGCGACGCGAAGAGCAATCAAGCACAGTCGGCAGTCGAGTGCACTAGCAGAGCCGAGTAGCGAGCGCGAGCAGAGTCAGTCGCATTGAATAAAACGGTGAATCTGACTGGTCAATCTGACCAGCCAATCTATGTTTGCGGCGTCAATTGACCTGGATTTAAGGTTGAATATTAAGGTTTCTATAGCCACTACAGTATTCGTCCATTCATCATTGCACCGATTAGTGCCTGATTTCTCTAGGTGCGTCGCATCAGCTCGGATCCGTTCGGGTCCGTTCCTGCCCAGCCGAATTGGGCAGCCACCCGGCCGCTGACTTCCTACCGATACCGGACCGCTCCACCACCTCCTTAGCCATTATTCCCCATCTGCCAGAGCCCTTCACCCCTCTACTACTCTCTGCTCGCTTCCCTTCACTTCTCTGCCTATCCTGCCTGTCCTGCTACCCTTCTTCCTTCTTCTCTTCTTGTTCGCCCTTCCATTGCACTTCTCTGCACGTCATTCTTCCGTCATTGGCTGCACCGGGCTGATCCAACCCAGTCTTGGCTCAGCACTAGCTTTTGTTCCTGCACCGCCTCGGCACCCGCCGACAGTCTCAGCCTACACGCAGTGACACCGGATGAGTCTGGCCTGTCTATTTCAATTCTCTACCCCTCAACCGCGGCAGGTTGCTCTGCCCTCATCCTTTATCCTTTACTCTCGACTCAGCCTTCAACCCTCAACCGCTAGTCCTCAACACCTCCCCGCGTAGTCCTCTCATTGCCCGGCGCGCTATTGCTCCCAAGCTGGCTGCCTTGGCCTAATAACACTATGTAGTACAATTATTACAGTTTCTCAGCCTCTATTGTCCACTGACCCGCCTCTCAACACCCTACCCCTGCCTTGCTGCCCATCCCCCTCGCCTGTCGCCTGTCGCCCTCACTGTTGCTGTGCTGTGCTGGTGGTTGGCTCGTATCACCCACATTCCATCGTTTCATCACCCGTCACGTTCTCGGCTCGAGCCCATCCCCCAGCCTCGCCTCATCCCCCGGGAGATTGATGACGACAGAAAATCCCACTGAATAAACCCTGTTTCATTCTTGGTAGCCGGCGATAGTAGTAGAAGCGCGTAAGTACGGGGAACGGAGGGCGGAGACGGAGAGTTTTGTTTCCCAGGTTTGAGGGGCACTTAACTAACTGAAGAATGGATATTTTCCCAGAAGTGTTGAAGTTTGAAGGTAAGTGAACGGTCAGATAGCCCAACCGCAAACTGGAGTGGCAGGAATCGGGGCACTGGAGTATGGTGTTGAGAACAGGAAGCGCGCGATGGGTAGAAGGCGGTCAGAGAATGGGCAGGCCACGGAACATGGCGGGAGGACTCCTGGTCCGACTGTTTGGCTGGGTCCTGGCGCTTGACTGGCTCCTGGCGCTTGACTGGCTCCTGGCGCTTGACTGGCTCCTGGCGCTTGACTGCCCGTAGTCTGTGCTCAGAAGTTGGGTGGGCGTGTAGTTGCTCGCGGGCTGCGCTCTACTGCTGTACGGCGATTCGGCCCCGCCAACGACCTGGCGCCTGTGGTGTCGCGACTGCCGCTGCATGATTCTGCTCGCTCCAGTTTATCGTTTATCAAATGCGCCGCCACGGGTATGCGTATCTGGGTCTGCTCCCATACTAACTAGCTCCACTCGATGAGCAGGTCACTAGGCCTTTGGTACTGACAAATACCACCGATGAAAACATCGCGTACAAAATCAAGACTACTGCGCCTAAGCTGTACTGCGTGAGACCTAATGCGTCTGTCATCCTCCCCGGTCAAAAGGTCGAGGTCTCAATCATCCGCCAGGGTAAAGACGAGACCGCTGAAGAGGTCAAGAGCCACAAGGACAAATTCCTAGTATTGTCGACCCCGGTCGCATTCTCCGAAGCTGGCGACGACTTTGCCGAACTATGGACTGACATGGAACGCGAAGACAAAGCCAGCGGCGGTCCCAAGAAGATCACGTCCAAGAAGATTCGCGTCGTTTACTCCGCGCCATCGTCCCGCGCAGCCACAGACGACTTCCACACTCCTGTCAAGGACGGCCTCTCCGGTAGTCACGCTGGTGGAGACGTGAACGGGTCAGCGGCTGGCGGCCTGGCCGAGGGCACTGCTGTCGCGTCTGGAATCGCGAGCGCTGGCATCGCCGCCGCCTCAAGTAACGGAGGGTCCACTGTGGCGTCACGACATGTGGCTCAGGAGCCAGAACTTCAAAATGCCGAGGACAAAATTGCAAAGCTCACCCAGGACATCAAGTCAGAACCAACTCAGAACGGTCACATTAGTGAGAACGGCAGCTCCGGTTCAAAGTCCATTGCCGATTCTAGCAAGACTCGTCCCGCAGCTCTGGCGACGCCAAAGAGCGCTGGTGTCCCCGTCCCCTTGGTCGTTATCCTTACTCTGCTGACGTTTTTGATTGGATGGAAGTTTTTTTAAGCTCGTTGGCAGAAATGATGAAGTTATGGCTAATTGAATGTATGCCCAAAATAACGGACAGCGATCAGCTATGTTGGGCCACTGTAATGTCGTCTACATAGTCTACAATCGGTACTCAATGTGAATGAATAACACAAGTCCCATAGCCAACACCACGCTCAGTTGCCAGGCGCAAACTCCGCTTAACTGCGCAGTTGCGTAGGCTAGTAGTCGTCGCCTCGTGACACCACCTCCTTGCAGGTAGGTCGAAGTAGAATGGTGTGTTCATATTGTGCAGTGTACGATCCGACAGTGTCCACTAGAGGGGGGTAATCAGCAACGACGCCAGACTTAACCAGATTGTTCAACGCAAGCAAGTACCGATCCTCGCCAGTTCGGTCAAGATATCGTCGGCAGAATGGCAGGGTACCAAAGTTCTCGTCAATGACATGAAGCAGCTTCTTTGCAGAGTTGAGACGCAACGGAACATGTCCGGCACTGGGGCGCCTGGCGTAGTGAGATACTTCACCAAAGTCCTCAACGTATCCTCTTCCTGTCGATCCGAACGTCTCAATGGCAAACGTCTCGCCTTCCTCCATCTTGGTCTGGTCGCCGCCCTTGACAATTGGCACGCTCTTGTCGCCGTGGATACTATAGTGGTGAATGCTGTGACCGTTCAAGTTTCGAATCGCCTTGACCTGGTGGGTGCGGCCATTGAGATCGATCTCGTACGACTCCATTGCCTCCTGGATGGCGGCACCAATGTCGCTCATTCGGACATCGATTCCGGCCTCTCGGACACCAGTGTTAGTAGCATCCTTGACTGCGGCCAGCAGGTTTTCGTACTTCGGGTCAAACGCTACTGTGAACGCCGAGTCGACGATACGCCCGTTGACGTGCACGCCAATATCCACCTTCATCACATCCTCGTACTTGAGCACGGTGGTGTCACCCTTGTTAGGGGTGTAGTGAGCGGCGACGTGGTTGATTGAGAGACCGGTAGGGAAGCCGACACCAGCACGCTTGGTGTCGTCGTTGCCTTCAGTCAACTTGCGGACAGAGTTTTCAATCATGTCAGCAATCTCAATCGTCGTCATGCCCGGCTTGATGTTACGCTGGGCGTACTGGCGCACCTGGCGATGGACTTCAGCACCCTTTCGTAGATCGTTGTATGCCTCAAACGACTCCCGTTCCAGATACCGTTTCTCCTCGCTCGTAATCCGGAACTTGTTCTGGTCCAGCGGGTGTTCGACAATCTCTCCTTCTGGGTACACCTGGTCCTTGAACAAATGAGACAGGCCAACGGTAGGGGGCTCGGTCTGCTTATCAGGAACAGCACCAGGCCCGGTCTTCTTCTTCTTCTTCTTCTTCTTCTTCTTTTTCTTCTTCTTTTTCTCCCCCTCGGCGGCCCCGCCAGCTTCTCCAGCACCGTCCTCGCCGTCTACATCGCTTCCTTCTTCACCATCGTCCTGGACTTTTGGGTCTTCCGGCTTGACCTCTGGTTCCGAACCAACTTGTCAGCGGCAATCCATCGTCACATCCACATTTCTTGCTACTTACCTGCAAGCTTCTCCAGCTTCTTCTCCACTACTGCCGCCATTGTGATTGTGTGAATAAATCAAAATTGATTTTTCATCGGTCCGATAAGATACAATGCGACCAGCACACCACAGCCCAGAGGCCTTTGAAGGGGCAAAGTCGCTAGTAAGTTGAGAGAGAGGTTCGGGTGCACTGTAGATTGGTAGAGCGAATGCTGGTGCTCTTGTTATGTGGTGCTTTATTTGTGTGTTTAGACCGATTTTGGATTGTTCTGGATCGGCTTTGCCGGTTCTAATACCTACTTTGTACGGACCAATGTCGGCTCTACTACGTACGGACCAGTGTCGAAATCTGGGTTAACTAGATTGTTAAAGAAGGACTGGTTGGGGGGATAAGTGGCGGAATCGTCGGACTTCTGACTGGGTTTGGTGCAAAGAAGTTCTGGCCTCCTTATTCAAGGCTGACTCCGCAGTTCAGGACTTTTATCTTGTTAGGGTTTATGTTTGTAGGTGGATGCTGGAGGGTGGACCAGGGACTGATTCGGTACGAACGTCGGATTCAACAGCAGCATTTACGGGACCAGCAGCAAAAGATTGAAGATGCGGTCAATCGGGGAGAATATGTAGGAATCGGCCGCAAACAATAGGCACCAAGGATGGGCTGAGCCAGCACCCGCATTCGCATACACCACTCTACATAGGCATAATTGAGCATTCCATTGTGCGAACTTGGCTGGCATTATCTAGACAGGCTATTTGGCTATTTCACTAACTGTCTACTCGCAAGCTGCCTGGTGCCTAGACTCCTGTCTACCTAGCTGCGTAGTCGCCTAGCGGCACCTATTTCTCCTTCTTCGTCTCTGCTTCAAGTCGCTTTACTCGACAGTACAAATTGACTCGAGAATCAAAGATAAAGTCGAAAATCACCTTTACCCATGATGTATGCGACGGTAACGGGTCATAAAACTCTGGAGCCAGCGCCCGCAATTTGTAGAGCCGAGTCCACGGAATATACGGAAAGTCGTGGTGCTCGTTGTGTAGGCCGACATTGTACACCAGGATGTTGAGGGGCCCGTAGTACGAATACGTTTCGGGGAATGGAGTGCCATGCTGGTCATATTTCTCAGGAGGGTCCATTACATAGTGCTCAGCAATGAAATGGCCCGCAATTGGGTGTAAAGAACCTGCAAGCACGTCGCTGACCAGCATGTAGTGGATAGGAGTCCAGCCAAACAGCTTGACAATGACGGCATCCACAGCCAATTGCGCCACCACATTGAGCAAGTGGACCCAGGTAAGCTCGATCTGGATAACGAACATTGGCCGAATCGCATAGAAAAACAGTTGGAAAGTAGCAAAGAACGCCTTGCCCGCAACCGTCGACAGCACCGCCGCCTCAAATGTGGTGGGGATGTCGGTGTCATACTTGTCGTTGCCCATATACTTGTGATGGAGCAAATGGTACGGACCAAATGAAGCCGAGTATGGGATTCCAATTGGGGCATTAGCCACGATTGAAAACAGTTTGTTGTACAGTGGTTTCCTGAACCCCAGGTTATGTGACAGCTCATGGATAGCCAGAAAGAGGTTAGAAACGCAAGTGGCTCCAATCACGTAGGCCGCGATCCAGAACTTCCATGACCGAATCGACGAGTCGCGCAGCAGAATCGCAGTGGTTAGCTGCAGGCAAACTACCCCCAGCACTACGTATTTTGTTAATGGTTCCGGCCCATTAAGCTTCGTGACTTCGGGGTGAGCAGCAACGATTTGATGCCTACGAGCTCGATGGGGCTCTTCTTGGTATGTGTAAAGGAAGTCTGACTCGAACTCGGTTTCAGAAGATTTTGAAGTCCCAGGGGCAGCGGCACTTGACACGGTCGAAGTAGCAGCCGAAGCCTGTTTAGTTATCGAGGCCATGATACACGTGGACTGTCCGAGCTGAGGTTCAGCGGCTGTGTCTAATGCAGTGACAGTTGAAAACCTTCTCACTATCCTTCAGTAATGCGAAGTTTTAGCGTCCTAGGAAACTGTCCCTGAGCAATCCGGTTACTGTCCTATTGAGCTGTGCCTAAACAATCCGGTTCTCTGGTCTGTATTTTTCACCTCTTTTATTCTATTTCTCCTATCAGGCCATCACGGCTAGCATGTGGGCTGAGCATGTCCAGTGAGGGGGGTTAGTAGGCAAATAGCATAACGCAACTGCAAATGTTGAATTGGGTTTAGTAAGCCGGTTGAGCCTGTCTGGCAGACCTTCTCTCGTTCAAAAATGCCATACTTGCGCTTAAAGTGGGCATACTGCTGCAGTGGTAGCAACTGGCAGTAGTTATGGCTGTGGCTGTGGCTGTGGCTGTGCCAGCGTAATTACTGGGCGTGCGCGTAACGCGTTTAAATTGAAAAACTATACTAGTCAATTATACTAGTCCAATTTTACTAGTCCAATTGTACCAATGAATACTGCGATAAAATGCATCATCTGAGTCAAGGCCACCAGCTGATGAAAGACAGTGGTATCTCGTCCAGTTCGTACGCCCGATGATAGTGATAGCATCAGGCACCATTGTGAAGAAGAACCAGCAATCAGGGCCAGAGTATGGGAGCAGGCTGCAATGAGCTGGTAGCGCGCGTGCGGTCAACCGCGACCGAAGCAGCTACCCCAGCTGGACTCATGTGCTCCAGAGCTTGTCTCCTGGGATACATTGAACCGTAAAGCTGACAAACTCCAACTGGGCCACTGGTCTGGATTGATCCAATTGATAAGGTGTTGCAGTCCAAACCGAGTGGCTACCGCGCCTCCAATGCCTGTGCCTACCAGGAGCGCACCATGGCCCTTTAACTGTTTTAGCTGGATAGCAGGTATAATAAAGCGTCCACTACCATATTCTCTTATCATAGTACTTTGCCGCGCTTTGCCGCTATTCGCCGCCCATTCCTTGGCAAGGCATTCCTCCTTTCAACCTTCCTACTGTCAATCGCACCTCCCTCCTCCCTTGTGTCCCTTCGGCCCTCCATCCTCTGTGGTCTACCCGTCTCTGCCCAGTTCCTGCCCGCCCGGCTGTCTTGTTCCCCACTTTTCTCCCACGCCCATGCCGAAAAATTGCCGATTGCTCGGCTAGTTCAAATTTACTACTTATATCACGACGATTACCAGCTCGGTGTCATGTGGCGGTCAATTGGTAGACAGGCGCCTAGGATAGTTTGTACTAATACTGGCGTACTAAAGAACATGCCGCTAAGAGCGAAGATTATGGCTCAGGATTTCCCCTCGGGAGTGGCTCCTTACTCTACTGGGGCCGGTCTTACCGATGAGGTCATTTTCAGCTCAGACCGGGCCAAACGGACGGTGTCGCTGAATCGGCCAAAGAAGCTCAACTCCCTCAATGGCAACATGGTCGAGCTCATTTTGCCGCGACTACTCGAGTACGAAAAATCCGACTCCGCAAAGCTGGTTGTGCTCAAGGGAGAGGGCGAGAAGGCGCTGTGTGCTGGAGGAGACGTTGCTGCGCTGGCAGGGGATATCGCCAAACAAGGACAAGCTGCGTCTGAGGCGGCGGCCCATTACTTCAAGCGGGAGTACACGCTTGATCACCTTCTTGCGACTTATTCCAAGCCAATTGTCGCCCTGCAGGATGGAATCACAATGGGAGGCGGGGTCGGACTGAGTGTCCACGCTCCTTTCCGAGTAGCCACCGAGAAGACGATGTTTGCAATGCCAGAGACTACCATTGGGTTCTTCCCGGATGTTGGTGGAACCTTTTTCTTGTCCCGGCTCGACGGCCAGCTTGGCCTGTACCTAGGACTGACGTCGGAGCGTCTAAAGGGCTTCGACGCTGTATATGCTGGAATCGCAACCCACTATGTGCCATCCCACCGAATCGCCGATCTGGAGGCCCGTCTTGGAGAGCTCAACAACTCCATCACCGATGCCGAGGTGAAATCTCTCAACCTTATCAATAATGCCATCAAGGATTTCGCCGAGGAGTTCCCTAAGGACTACAAGTTTTTATTGTCAGGCGAGAAGCGAGAAATTATCGATGCCTGCTTTGCCCACGACACTGTCGAGGATATTCTGTCGGCGCTCAAGGCGCACCCTTCGGAGTTTGCCCAAAAGACATTTGACACAATTTCGAAACGATCCCCCACCTCAGTCAAGGTCACTCTGGCCGCAATTCGAGCGGCAAAGTCCCAGGATATTCTCAGCACTTTCACCAAGGAATACCACATTGCCGAGCACTTCATGTTCCACCCAGACTTTGTCGAGGGCGTGTCGGCTCTGCTACTGACCAAGCCGTCGCGGGAGCCTAAATGGTCGCCTGCGGCGCTGAGCGAAGTGTCTGCACAGGTGGTCCAATCTTTCCTGTCTAAGCGACAGGACTCGTCTGCCACTGAAATTGAGTTTACTTCTAACAAGACATACGACGAGTACCCCCACAACTTCGGTCTGCCATCAGAGAAGGACGTTGAAGACTTTGTGATTGGAAACAACACCTCTCGAGAATTTAAGGTCACTCGAAACGAAGTTTTGGCTCACTTTGCAGGGCCAGACGCTGCTCTCGGAGTCCGCGTCAAGGTTAACGAGATTCTTGATCGCAAGACCAAGCCAGATTCTTCCGACGCTACGTTGCTAGATTGGATATATTAGTAGTATAGCAATTCATTGTACAGCTCAAGGCGCAATTGTTACTCGTTCCAAGGTCAATTCACGGCTTCCAGCACAATGAGTCGCCACCGCCAGAGGGCATAGTCGCGGTCTATCTGTATGCATTCGGCTGCTGCCTAGCGTGTTGGACCCTTGAGGTAGTTGTCACGGAGCCATCGCAGTTGGGCGATTGACTCAAGAATGTCGTCTCGAGCGGTATGGCTATGCTGCTTTGGAGGCTGTCTCTTCATAAGTGCGGGGTTATGTCGAACACCCATCTCAGCAATTGACGACACGTCAATTTGTCGATGGTGCAAGTAGTCTATCAGAGCAGGGAACTCCCGTACAAGGAACAGGCGGTCTTGGTGGACCGAGTTACCTGCAAGTAGTCCCACGCCTGGATCCACGTACTTTTTGATGTAATTGAGCAGTTCTCGTTCGACTTCACCCACGGTCTTTTTGCTTTCACGGACTTTTTGGGTCAACCCGGACTTGCCGTGGTGCTCGATACTCCATTCGTTCATCGAGTTCAGAACTTCATCGGAGTAATGAATTGTCTCTTCGTACCCATCTCCATAAACTTTCAAGTCTCCATCGGTCACAAAACAACAAATTTCAATGATATGGTCGTTTTTCCAGTCCAACCCTGTCATCTCACAGTCGACCCAGACAATGGGCTTTGAAGGTTTTGTCATTCTGTGTGCAATCTTCGGTTGGATTTGAACTGACGAACTGCGGTACGACGAGCTGCGACACACTTGAATGAACGGCGTAGTTGGAAATCTACTTCTCAGAGCAATTCGATTAAGGCTCTGAACAAGCATGCGATAGGTCGGATCAGGGAGCACGTAGCCGAGAGTAGAACGGCAGCGGTATCTAACACAAGTATTAGTGGAAGTGAAAAATCGACATGTGGGGGTGAAATACTACGCATATAATCTCAATCACAGTTTTGGAAGACACAAGACAGCTCGAAAGTCGGCAAACATGCGCATGGAAAGGACCGAGAAACTAGCAAAACCTCAACATCCAGCGCCTAAACCACCCGCACTTGCAATTGCCCGCGGATTTCTCCAGCACCTTCGCTCACCAGCTAATTGCCGGTTGCCGCCAGTCAAGTTCTAGAATGTCTCAGATAGCCGTGCAATTTCCGCTGCAGCCGTGCCATTCCTCCCCGCTTGTCATCAAATCACTATTTCAGGCCGCTCATAATCATCAATTCACCCGGAATTCGACGTTATTGAGAAAGACATGGCGACTATTGTAGAGCATATCAGCCAGGCTGGGTTGCAGCCTCCTGGCAGACTCCAGCAAGTGTTTAAGGACGATTGCGTCTATTGCTTTGACACTCCAGTAAGTGGCAAGTGGCAAAACGAGCAATTGGAACTCAAATGATTGGCCCAGAAGGTTGTTGAGTGGGCACCAATTGAGGCCTGAAACTGTGCTCTTTGTAGATTTCAGGTTGCGGTTGCAGACAAGGATCAAATGTGATACTAACCAGGATTCGGAGTATGGATTGGATGTGTGCTTGAATTGCTATGTGGGGGTGTCACCGAGCCCCGATCACGATTATACCAAATTGCATAATGAACTGACGGGTCACCAAATCTTTGTGAATATCAGACGCCGGCCTAAGCAGCGAAAAGAGCAGTCACCCAAAAAGATCACCAAGCTGGCGATTGCAGCTGAGCGTGACGAGGATAGGTATGATACATTTACATCGATTAAAGATCTGAAATTTCCAGGGCAGGACGCTGATCCCAGCGAAGTCGGGTTGGCTGAAGTGGTCAATGGTATCCTAAATGCTACTTCATACGCCAAAAAGGAAGAAATAAAGGCCTGGGAGCTGGAGATCAGACCTTGTGAGCATATCCTGACTCTGGAGCAGCTTCCTGCCCGAAAACTCGCTGCTGAGGAGCTAGTGCAGTGCTCTGCTTGTGACATGCGGGAAAACTTGTGGCTGTGCCTCGCGTGTGGTAACCTGGGGTGCGGAAGGGCTCAATTCGGAGGTGTAGGCGGCCATAGTCACGGATTAGCCCATTTCGAGGCGAGCGGACATACTGCTTCCGTCAAACTGGGCAGCATCACCCCCGAAGGCACTGCTGATATCTACTGCTACAGATGTAACGACGAGGTCCTGGACCCAGACCTCCACAGCCATCTTCATCATTGGGGCATTGATATTGCCAGCCGAGAAAAGACTGAGAAGAGTCTGACCGAGCTGCAGCTAGAGCAAAACATCAAGTGGGATTTCTCAATGACCAGCGAAGACGGCAAACTACTACAGCCAGTATTTGGACCGGCATTGACAGGGATGAAGAATCTGGGCAACTCCTGCTATATTTCTTCGGTTGTCCAGTCGCTCTTCTCGTTGCCTGCATTCCAACAGCGGTATAATTCGCCGTCTCAGTTTAACCGTCGCCCAACCACCTCAGATCCTGCCAACGAGATCGAAGTCCAGATGTGCAAGCTGGCGGACGGGTTGCTTTCCGGCCGGTACTCAGTTCCTGATGACCTCGATACCGAGTCTGAGCTGCGGCACCAAAAGGGAATTGCGCCTGGCATGTTCAAGTCGTTGATTGGACGTGGCAACGAGGAGTTTGCGTCAATGCGACAGCAGGATGCGTTTGAGTTTTTAGTCTATCTACTAGGGAAACTGGACATCAGCTCAAAGTCTCTCGGACTGGAGAGCCCACTCGGCAACTTTGAGTTCTCAACACAGCAGAGGATGGAGTGTCTCAACTGCCACAAAGTAAGGTATCGAGACAATGACGAGGAGAACCTTTCGATTGCTGTTCCTGCACGCCGGATCAATGCTGGCGTTGATGGCGGGGAACCGCAGTACGAGTCGATTGCCCTCACTGAGTGTTTAGACACCTATACGTCTCCGGAACAGATTGAGCTGCACTGCAAAAACTGCGGAGCCAATTCGTGGTCTTCACAGACCAAGTTCAAAAGCTTCCCCGAAGTGCTTGCTTTGAACGCTCGACGGTTCCAGATTGTCAATTGGGTGCCAAAGAAGCTGGATATCCCCGTCGAAGTCGATGACGGCCTCATCTCCTTTGACAAATACAAGTCGAGCGGGCCACAGCAGGGAGAGGACTTGGTAGAGGACGATGATGATGGGGAGCAAGGTGGGACACCAGAGTTCGTCCCTAACCCCGAGGCGCTCAGTTCTCTGCTCGAAATGGGCTTCCCCCAGGTTCGCTGCGAGAAGGCCCTTCAGGCGACCGGCAACTCTGACGCCGAGTCCGCAATGGGGTGGCTGTTCGAGCACATGGAGGACCCCGACATCGACGTTCCCGCCCCGAAATCAGGCTCAAAGCAGTCAGTTGTGTCGCCAGACGCACTTCAGACAGTTCAAGAGATGGGGTTCTCTGCTCCGCAGGCTCGAAAAGCGCTTATCGAGACTGGTGGGAACGTAGAGGCGGCTGTCGAGTGGCTGTTCACGAACCCTGACGATCCCGGGCTCGAAGCAGGCCAGGAGGGGCAAGCGGGGCAAGGGCCTGCTGCGACTGCTGGCTCAGGGGCAGAAAAGCGGCCCCGCGGTGATGACTCGGTGCCTGCTGACTACCGGCTCAAGGCAATTATCTGCCACAAGGGCGGTAGCATTCACTCTGGGCACTATGTCGCATTTGTGCGGCAGCCGTCAGGGGAATGGGTCCTGTTCAACGACGAGAAGGTTGTACTCGGAGGCGAAGCAGCCGAAATGAAGAAGTTTGCCTATGTTTATCTATTTGAACGGATTCGGGAATGATTTGGCGATGGTACACCCTGCGCATTGTCTTACGCTTGTGCAGGTTGGCGGCCTACACTGTGCCCACCCTGCGGCGTGCGCCCATTGTTAGCTTTCGACTGGTATCAAATCAAAGACACAAATGCGGGGTATAAATAGCTAGATATCCCCAATTGCATGCACCTTATATACACGTTACTTGAGCATTTCAGGTATCGGTGGCAAGGGGGGCACATTAGTAACATGTCTCATCTACATCAACTGGGCCACTACTCATCTAACCCCACGCTGCGCAGACAGAGTAGTGTCAATGACATGAGCTCTGACTTCACCTCTACTGGATCCAACTCGTCGTACATGGGGTACCCCTCGATCACGCCGAAGTCTTCATACGAGTCAATTGGATCGCTGCAGTCTTCTGCACGCAAGCCTTCTGTCTCTTCGCTGCCAGGAGGGCTAGCAGTAGGGGGGCAGAGTCAGCTCAACCTAGGGAATTATGGCGGCGGCAGCAGTGGGAGTGGGAGCGGAGGTGCAAGCGGCAGTGGTAGTGGCGGTGGTGGTAGTGGCGGTGGTGGTAGTGGCGGCGGGGGCATGGGCGGTCCAAACAGTCCCTGGCATCCTTATGATGCGTTTAGTTCGTCATTGTCTCAATATGCTCCTCCTTCTTCGTCGTCGACTGATCATCGTGAGTGGAGCGACCCCAATTACCAGCAACCGTCTCCCCACAGTGCTGACTCGTCGCCCACTGTCGACATAAGACGTTGGTCGGACATCGTCACGTCTGCTGCCACCCAACAGGCTCAATCCCAGGGTACCCAGGGCGGCCAGGGCCAGGTAGGTCCTCGATCGTCGTCGCCAACCAAGCTCTCTGCTACTGTCGACCCTGCAATTGAACGGGCATATCGCAACATGGCAAAGGCCCTGGCTCAGAAGGATACCGAGATAGCCGAGCTCAAGCTTAAGATTGAAGCCCTTATGACCGCCCAGTCCTTGAGCACGTCCAGTGCCCAGGGGCCGCGAATGGAGGAAGGCGAAATTGCTCACCGCATTGTTGTTCGACTGCAGACTCTAAAGCAAGAGAATGAAACCCTAGCGGTAAGTGAGCGGGCACAGCAGCTGGAAACTGAAAATGGGGCTAACTAGAAAATGCTCTCTCAAGGTAGAGCTGCTCAAAGAGAGGTGGAATTGGGGTTGCTTCGTCGGAAGAATGAGTCGCTCGAGAAAAAACTCCAGGCAATGAGGGAAGAGCGCACCTGAGCATATCCTGAATCTGGCATCATAATCTGCACCATTAGCCTTTATAATGTTCCCTGATGCCATTGCTAGTCGTTGCTGCATAGGATAGGTAATTCAAGTTCTTCGCAACTGCTGTAAGTACTGCCGTTTTCGACCAGCAAGATCATGAAAGGTGTCGTCTAGTCGCAGTTTGTCGAGATCCTCGGCCCATTCGTTCTGCTGGATAGCATTAACCATGTCTCTGACTCTTGTGTCATCATCCTGTAACAGCTGAGGGCTGCCTTCCCGAGCTGGCGATCGGTCAGGGGATTCAAATTCAAGGCGGGATCTCTCGGGAGGTGATTGAGTTTGGGGATCTACCACCAAAGACCGGGCAAATGAGTCGGTGGTGAGCGCTGGAGGTACCACTTGAGGCTCAGGATTTGGCTCGGGCTCATGCTCATGCTCATTCTGAGGTTCATGCAGGTACTTCGACTTGGACTTGTATTCCGGCACGGGCTCAGGGACTGACTCGGTAGTTGGTGACTCAGTTATTGTCTGCTCAGGGTCGACAATCCCAGCGTCCGCATCTGCTTCTTCATCTACCTCCTCCTCAACTTCTACGGTTTCAATTTCCTCTCGTTGACCCCCTTTCCCCTTAGGTTCTCGTACGAGGCCAATGCTGTAAGAGGTCCTATCCCAAGCTAATATCCGATGGTCTTCGCCAACCCAAGTTGCATCGCTGATTGTACCTGACTCTGTGCCTGAGACTGCGAACATCTGCGGAGGAGAGTCTGCACCAGACCAGTACCCAATTCTCGAGGTCCCCTTTGCGACAGTTATCAACGACCCGTCGGAGTGCCATTGAATGCAAGATATTGGTGCGGAATGCACAATGACCGATATCAACGATGGCGCAATGAGACTATCGCCAATTGACCACACCCAAACCGTAGAGGACATTGACTCAACGACGGTAGCAAACAGATTGTTCGACGCCTTCAAGAGCCGAATCCCACGCTCAGGATCGGCCGCTGAGCCCGTAGACGGGCCGCCTAGCGCTGTAGGGGGTATATATGGACTTGATGCAAGTCGATACCCTGAGTCCGACTCTACCCAGACCGCAGCATCGTCATGGATAGTCCCATGCTGAATGATTGCGGGCACTGAAAAGTTTTCAGAGCTAAGGACCGTCACTTCTTCATTTTGATCGCCAATTAGGAGGATTTCAGACCTGGTACTGACACTTGCAGGAGCCCACTCAATGGTAGTGGCACCCTTGAGTCCGCCCTCAATCACGTCTGAATTGTGCCCATAGTACATGTATAACAGCGACCCCTCAGCGCCGTAGATGGCGACTCGATAGCCAATTGCAGGCGTATCAACCACTGCCAGTAGGGCACCAGTCTCTGAGAACTTTGCATCTTTAGCATCGAGAATGCCTTCTAATGCAAAACCTGTGGGCTTAGCCTTAGCGTCCACAATTGGCACTGTCTGGACCCAGTCAGCAGTGGAGTCTCTAGTGATGACAGTTAACTTTGTGGAATCCTTTTTTTGCATCGATCCTACCCGGGCCCATTTTGGGTTTGGAACCACTCGCTCGATCCCATCCGCCGACCACAGCGTGAGCGCCATTCCGTGCTTTGCAACTGTGGCAATCCTTACCGCTTGGTTCGATCCTTCTCCTGATCTGTATGTAGTAGACATCCAAGTGATACTAGCTATGTCGTCAGACCCATGGCGAATAATTCCATCAGACCGAGTCCCATCCCGGTCCCCGTCAATGACATATATCTGAACTTCTGCGGATGATCCCACCGCCAGTCTTAGCTCTGAGTTCACACTCACGGTATCGTCCCATTCCAAGAACCACACAGACCGCGCAAACTCCGCTTTCAGAGGCAAGACGCGTTTCGTGGTCAGCGAAAACGCGTTTCGGATAACCAGATTTGATCCAGAAATGTATGCCACATAGCTCCCGCCGGGCGACGGGGCAGGCGCGCAGTGTCGCGTCGTGAAGGTGAAGCCCGAACTCCAGTCCATAGAGCGAGGCGACGCGACGTTTAGTAGAGGGAGGGGTCAAATCAATTCGGTAGGGAAAATGGGCTCGATGAGGCGTCGATGGGATCCAGATTACACGGGGACGGTGAAACTGGGGTGAAAATATAGGTGGTGGAATAATGTGAAAATGTCGAGATGAGCAGACGAGAACGGGCTAAAAAGTATGGAAAGGGACGTCTACAAGTCAGGTCAAATTCATGCCAGCAGCAACTGCGACTACGGTAAGCTTATTACACTACAGGACTAAGCAGATCTCCGGGTTCGAACACTCTCGGCTAGGGACTTCAAGACATCAACAGTAGTATCAAAGTCAATGCACGCATCCGTGATGGAAACCCCGTATTTCAGCGCATCTTTGCCGCCCTCGTCCTGAGGGGGCACATTCTGCCGTCCTTCATGGATATTAGACTCAATCATCACACCACAGATCGACTTGTCGCCACCGGCAATCTGCTCGCCAATGACCTTGGCCACCTTTGGCTGGTTGCGGTGGTCCTTGCTGGAGTTACCGTGAGAGCAGTCGATCATGATTCGGGGACCCGGGCGCGATTCCGACACAATGCCAGACTTTGTGAGCTTTTCGCGCGCAGACTTGACCGAGGCAGCGTCGAAGTTGGTGCCGCTCTTGCCTCCTCGAAGAATCACAAACGTGTCTTCGTTACCGTCAGTACCCACAATTGCCACGACACCAGGCTTGGTCACAGAGAGAAAGTGGTGAGGGTTGCCGGCGGCTCGCACAGCGTCGACGGCGACCTCGAGAGATCCGTCAGTGCCATTTTTGAATCCTACGGGGAAGGACAGTCCTGAAGCAAGCTCGCGGTGGAGCTGGGACTCAGTAGTTCGAGCGCCAATTGCACCGACCGAAAACAAATCACTCAAAAACTGTGGCGAGATTGTGTCGAGCATCTCTCCAGCGATTGGTAGCTGCTCAGTCAGCTCAACGAACAATTCTCGAGCAATTCGCAATCCCTTGTTGATGTGGAACGATCCATCGATATCTGGGTCGTTTATCAGGCCCTTCCATCCGACTGTTGTTCTGGGCTTTTCAAGGTACGCTCGCATCACAATGAGAAGATCTTTGCTGAGCTCTTTTGAAACTTGAGTCAGTTTGTGGCAGTACTCCAGCGCCGCCTTCGGATCGTGAATCGAACAGGGTCCTACTACCACCAACAGACGGTCATCCTTTCCATCCAAAACCGATCGAACAGCTTCTCGACCTTCGAGGATATTTCGTTTCGAAGCTGCCGTCAGTGGGATTTCATGTTGGAGCAGATCTGGAGGAGTCAAAGGATCACACCCCCGAACTAGTTAGTCACATCCAATCTTGTCAGCCAGGCAGTCAGTCAGGCAGGTCCCCAACTCCCATTCTCCTCACGAATCAGCCCTCTTCCTTTTCACCCATCGCGCTCAGTCTTACTTCTCCAGTCCTCCATCCGAGTGCGGTCGCCTAAATGTGCATTTTCCATAAACATGTTGCTTGGTTCTTGAGTTGATCCGAATTCCCAGGGTCGAATTTTTCACTCATCGCTCTCATCTGAGACAAGGCTCATTGAGTCATACGGCTCAACCACCGCAGCAACGTGGGGAAGCGAGCCGACCAACCGAGGGAATGGGATGGGGTCCAGGGGGGGAGTAAGCAGCAGGAAACGAGCAACGGGCAAAAGGACTTTGGTGCAGTATCACTAATGGCGGATGTGGGTACGGATGCAAACGGAGAATTAAGATTGAATTGGGCAATTGATCAAGGTGATCCTGATCGTCATTGTACTTACTTTTTGGCCGGTCAATTATCGTCATGTAGCCGAGCCTTGAAATAGGCGAGTTGTGATAGGGCCAGCCAGCACAGTCAGAGCAGAACAGTGCACTGTCAGAACAGAACAGCACACAGTCAGAACAGTACAGGAGAGTTCTAGAGCGCTCAGTAACAAGGCAACACAATCTTTAGCACGATGGCGGAGGCAACGCAGCAGCTACTGATAGTGTGTAACTGGTGCTGCTGTTCTAAGCAGGGTGGGTTCGTTACTGGCCGCAGTTCTTCGTCTGTTCTAAAGAATGCCGCAATGTAAATACCATTGCTCAGTTTAATTACTCTCGTCAGAGTTAATTGCCCCAGAATTTCCATTTGATTAAACTTTGCTGGTATCTCTGGCAATGCTTATTTTACGCTTAATTTTAACATCGAATCCAATCTCCGTAGCAGCTGCGGGGTCCCCGCGAATGATGGCACCAGTAACAACTTGGACTGCAAGAGCGTTTACCAGCACGCCCGGTCCATCGCAACCAACTAACCCAGCCATTTCAACACCTCATAGCCAGTCACAATAGGCTCCTGCCCATCTTCCTTCAGGGCCTTGCACCAACCATCTACAATCTCCCAGAGGTGGCCCGCAGGCTGCTCACTCACTTCACGGCTGGCTCATCCCAACTTCAATTTAATCGACGCCTGAAAAATAGTGAAATTTGAAAGCTAGCCGTCTCAGATCAACTACCACTACTCTACTGTACTACTGCTTCGCAATGTCACTGTCGTCTCAAGTGCGAAAGGCAGTGCCTGCTATCGATGCTGTGGTTTCTGACTACGCCTCAGGATACGTCCAGTATTTGGAAGATTCTACTGAAACTACCGATGTAAATGTGGGCCAAGAACTCGATTTCCTCAGTGATCTTCTGGTCCAGGCTGGCGGCGACTCAAAGTCGGTGAAGGATTTGGTGGAAAGCCTGCAGACCGAGCTGTCAAACCTACTCAAGAAGAATGCCCACTCTCGAGTGGATATGTCGTTCAAGCGAATCGACGAGGATACCCTGCTGAATGCTCAGCGCCAGAATCAGTTGTCCCTGAACGCATACACCTCGCGAGACCCCACTGAGCTCGATCTGTTAGCAGGGCGCAAGGTAGAGTCCCGAGTCGACAAGAAGAAGCTCCAGAAAGCCGAGAAGAAGATTGCCGCTAAAATGACCAAGCGTGCCGCCAAGGAGGCTGCCCAGGTCGAGTACCATGCCTCAAAGCTGCTGGTAGACCAAGAGAACCAAGATTACGACCAGTTCTTCTTGACTGTAAACCCCCTAGACCTGGGTTCGTCAGAAGACCGAAACAAAAACATCAAAGTCGAAGGCTTCGATCTCCACGTTGGCAGCGGCCAGCGTATTTTGGCCGATTCCACCCTCACACTCGCATATGGCCGCCGATACGGCCTGGTGGGACAGAACGGTATTGGTAAGTCGACTCTGCTCAGGGCGCTGTCTCGCAGAGAACTGCCGATTCCAAAGCATATCACAATTCTCTATGTCGAGCAAGAGGTACTTGGAGACGAGAAATCGGCTCTGCAGACAGTCCTAGACGCCGACGTGTGGAGAAAGCATTTGCTCCAAGAACAGGCCAAGTTCCAAGACCGCATTTCCGAACTGTCAGCGCGTCAAGAGGAAATGGGTCTTGTGTCGGGTGACGACCCTGAAATCAAGAAGATTGACGTTGAGAGATCAGATCTCGAAACCCAATTGTCGGACGTGTTCGAAAAGTTGTCTGAAATTGAAAGCGACAAGGCCGAGGCGCGAGCAGCCACAATCCTGTCTGGACTGGGATTCTCTACCGAAGCTCAGCAACAGGAGACAAAGTCCTTTTCGGGAGGTTGGAGAATGCGAATTTCGCTTGCTCGAGCTCTGTTCTTCCGACCTGATTTATTACTGCTGGATGAGCCTTCTAACATGTTGGATGTCCCCTCAATCACGTTTTTGGCAAACTATCTTCAGTCCTACCCCTCAACGGTACTGGTAGTATCCCACGACCGAGCATTCCTCAATGAAGTTGCTACTGACATTATCCACCAGCACTCTGAGCGGTTGGATTACTACCGTGGTGCCAACTTCGACTCGTTCTATGCTACCAAGGAAGAACGCCGCAAGAATGCTGTTCGTGAGTATGAGAACCAAATGGCGTACAGGAAACATCTCCAGACGTTCATTGACAAGTTCAGGTACAATGCTGCTAAGTCGACCGAAGCGCAATCGCGAATCAAGAAGCTCGAGAAGCTGCCCATTCTGGAACCACCAGCAGACGACAAGGTCATCACTTTCCGATTCCCTGATCCCGATGGCTTGTCGCCGCCAATCATTCAGCTTCAAGATGTTACTTTTGGTTACAATCCCGCGCAGCCTATACTCAAGCATGTCGACCTCGATGTGCAGTTGGATTCTCGCATTGCATTAGTCGGAGGTAACGGATGTGGTAAGACCACTCTGCTGAAGCTCATGATGGAACAGCTGAAACCCACTTCGGGTCTCGCCACCCGCAACGCCAGATTGCGAATTGGGTACTTTGCCCAGCATCACGTTGACCAGATGGATGTCAACTTGTCGCCAGTTGAATGGATGGCAAAAGTTCAGCCCGGCAAGACCGATGAAGAGTACCGACGAATGCTGGGAGCCTTTGGAATTACTGGCCCGCTCGGTCTCCAGAAGATCAAGCTGCTCTCCGGAGGTCAGAAATCTCGTGTCATGTTTGCTTGCCTGGGATTGAACACCCCTCACATTCTTATTCTCGATGAGCCTTCCAACCACTTGGACACAGCTGGTTTGGATGCCCTCGCCGATGCTCTCAAGGCGTTCAAGGGAGGTATTCTCATGGTATCTCACGATGTAGCGACCATCGAGCGGGTATGTAAGGAGATTTGGGTGTCTGAGGATGGCCATGTTCGCAAGTTTGACGGTACTATTAACGACTACAAGAAGTACATTCTTGCGAACGCTGGCAAAGCTGGAGTTGTTGCAGCCCAATAATTAAGGTCAAAAAGAGCAGTTGTGAATACATTACTTTTACTCCTACTGAATGTAAAACGTCAATGTGGTCCGTAGTACTGGAAATGCTGGTATGCGTTTTTATTATAGTCGAGATCAGTTTACATCTCTCGTTACTTTAGTGACATTTTAACCTTACGCTTGCCAGTGGTTTCATCCTTAATCGACTCCACAAACACGTCAACCTTATCAAAAATTGAAACTGTCCGTTTACCCTTTCCAGTATCCACCGACAGAGAAAAGTTCTCTTCGTCAAGCACTGCAGAGTCCGGTTGGCCAATGTCCTCGACATGAATCAAGCTCTCCACACCGAATTTTGGCACCAAAACAACCACTCCGTTTGAGAACACTCGAATTACGTATCCCTCCTGCTGAGACTGCTCAGCCTTCAGTACCTGACCGACATAGTACTCAATCGACGCTCGACCGGCGAATTGGGCGTTGCGGTGTCGCTTGTTGATATTCTTGGTAACTGACTCCATCTTCGACTTTTCGCGGTGAATCTGGTCCAAGGGCTCGTAGTCGATGGAAGCCGCAAGTTGACGATGAGCAACAATGTCGGCGTATCGCCGAATTGGCGAGGTGAAATGAGTGTAAATCTCAGATGCTAGCCCGTAATGCATGAATTCGGGGTATCCAAGCGTGCCAGCAGAAAAGTATTCTGCTGCTAGCATACATCGAGTGGCCATGATTCGCACAAGAGTGTTGAAAAACGGGTCTTTTGGATCCACAATCGCGTCCAAACTGTCCGCCAGGGTCTTTGAGCTCTCCAAGTTGATGGACATATTCTTTTTGATTCGCAGTTGGTTGTTGAGGGTCTCAAAATTGGTTGCTGGAGGCGTTCCGTGCCGTCGAAGCATTGCAGTCTGCGGGAACGCGTCATAAATTTGGCGAGCGACACTGATATTGGCCAGCAACATGAACTCCTCTACCAGCGAGTTCGTTTCAAGCAACTTCTTGATTTCGACGGAATCGGGGTCGGCGGTCTCGGACTCTACATTGACCTTGACCTCTGGCGACGCCAGGTTTAGTGCTCCAGCGTCAATTCGTTTCTGCTTGAGCGCTTTGGACAACTTGAGCAAAGCTCGCATGCCCTTAGTAAGATCGTCCTTCTGGGACTTGTCGTCAATTCGGGCCTGGGCCTCACCGTACTCAAACGCTTCACGAGACCGAATAATAGACTTTGTAAATTCAACATTGACAATTTCAGCATCAGGACTGAGTTCCCATAGTACCGAGAATGCAAAGCGGTCAACATAGGGCTTGAGCGAGCACAAATTTGTCCCTAACAGTGTTGGCAACATGTCAATTCGCTTGTCAACGAGGTACACAGATGTGCCTCGGGAAGCTCCTTCGTCGTCTAGAGGGGTGTCTGGTTTGACAAAGTGGGTCACGTCCGCAATGTGGACACCCACATGGAAATTACCGTTAGGTAGTTGATAGGCATGGAGCGCGTCATCAATGTCCTGACAGTTAGGAGGGTCGATACTGCAGACGAGTAAGTCTCGAAGATCGCGTCGCTTCTGAAGCTGTGTGTCGCCATTGTCCAGATTTTCGGGTACCTTCCATTCGTCTCCCTCAGCGGGCAGACATCTAAGTACAGACTTGGGGAACGGGCGATATTCAATGTCATGCTCCAGCAGCAGGGCCTCGGTCTCGGCCTCCTTCGCCTCGATGTCACCGAGATTTCGAATGAAATGGCCTTCGGGGAACTTTGAGTGCTCCGGCCAGCTATCAATTGCAACAACGATTCGCCGTCCTCGGAGCTCCTCGGCACGTCGGGTCTGAATTCGGATTCTAGGAATGCAACGGTCTAGGGGCTTCACTAGCACTCGACGGAGTGCGTTAGTATCTTGACCGACGGCAGACGAGGTGTCGATGTGGCCGACATAGAACCGCCAAGACCGTTTGATGATTCCCACCACTCGAGCAGTGGGCTGGGCAGTTTCGGCTGACGACTGAGCACTTTGAGCTTCTTTTGCGAGGATTTTGAGTTCCTCATCAGTCAATGCGTCGGTGTCGGCACCAGTCGCAAACTCGCTGTCGTCTACAGCCTCTGCCGACTGGTGCTTCCACTGATTACGGGGTAGCAGTTCAATCACGACACTGTCGCCATTGAACCCTCGATTGAGGTTTTCTCGCCCGAGAACAAGAATCGGTCTCGAGTACGCCTTAGTGGACACAGTTCCCTCGAGGATATTGTATGTATTGATCGACAGCGCTCCCTGATACAGGGTACCGTTCTTGATACCTCCCAGCAGCCGAGACTTGGGGTAGTATGGAGCGTATGAGATCTCGTGGACCTTCTTACCGAAGTCCTCGGACTCAGCAGGCACTAAGTCAAGCAGCTCCTTAGAGTTCTTGAACTCGGACAAGTAATCTTGAAGAGAGAGAGCAGTGACCCCGCTCTTTGTGGCCTCCTCACGGTTCAGGCGGTCATTGGAAATGAGAACCACGTCTGGGCCGGAGCTCTTTCTCAAATGCTCTTGGTACCATTCGACAACGGTTCGAATGGCCCGGTCGTTACGGTCGTTAATAGACTCGCCCTTCTTGCGAATCGCGTGAGTCTCTTGTCGAAATTCGTTGTGGAAAACGTAGAATCGTTTGTCGTCATCCCCCGACTTTGAAAGAGCCCGCAATCGGTTATAAATTGGTAAGCTGCGGTTTCTTACTTCCTCGAGCACAACTTGGGGGATCACCACGTCGAAGAAGACCGCTCGATGCTCCAGCAGGTCGATTGCCTTCAATGCAATGTTAGTGTCGATTACAACATAGTGAGGCCCCCGCTTGATGGTTTTTGAGGGCTTTTCAGCTAGCACGGGACCGAGACTCGACGCCAAGTCTATATCAGCGTAGCAGATTTGACAAGCCTTCGATGAGCACGGGATATCAGTCCGAAGATATTGTTCGCGGACAATTTTCGTAGCGTTCCCTGTCTTGTTAGAAGACCTAACAAAGACTTTATGGGAGATGACGTTCTCCTGCACAGCTCTTTTTACCGAGGCCATTACGGGTACAGAATTGGATCAGGCAGAACTGGGCTAAGGTTGAAATTCGGTATCGAGATAAATTTCACCTCGATCTGCACAGCCGCGTGGGTCGAAGGCAGTCGAAGGTATGAATGGGAGTGAGGACGAGGTAGAGGGGAAGGTGATGAGGAGAGAGGAGAGAGGGAGAGGGGACGGGAATACGCATTTCGTGGTGGACGTAGTGTGCAGACTTGAGACTGTCGGACAGGTGAGGGAATGAGTTGGGCAAACGGTCTGGCTGCCCAATGGCAGGACCAGGCCGCTAATTTTGAGTGTCGGGTGACAAAACACGTGACCGCTGTGCTAGTCGGGTCCAGTACAGTTACAGTTGACAGTTGTATTAGCATTATGAGAATCAGGCCCACTACCGCAGCCACAGCGGCCACAGCAGACACAGCAGACACAGCACGTCACATCTACTCCTTCTTAGCCCAGGCCTGATATTCTTGTCGTTTCGCAGCAATGTCGAAGAAAACTGGTCGGGTGTCTAAGCTGAGAAACGGGCCGTCGCCAGTCTTCTCGTGTTCGACCATAGATGCAGGGAAGGAAACTGGCTTCAAGCTACCAATTGCGGACAGCAGAGCAGCACCAATCACTGCGCTTACACCCAAGATGGTTTCAATTTGAATCTAGTTAGCAGCGTTCGGTTCCAAGCGCCAGCAACCTGCTCGCGCCTGGGGCCTGGGGCCTGGGGCCTGGGGATTGATCACTTACATCTAATGGCAGGCCCAGATCGCCTAAGTCAGATAAATCATGTTTCCGAACTAGAGAGAATTCATATGCAGAGTAAGCAGCGTGAGCCAGGAGGGTCAACGCGACCACGTATAACCCAGCAATAGTTATGCTCATTGCAGCGAGAGCAGTGACAGGAGCTCAATAGGTGTCAAAGCAGCTGGATACACCCAAAGTTCAACACCCAAAGTTCAACAACCAGTTCAGTCCCTCTTTTCAAGTTTACTGGTAGTTTACCTCCACAGCAGTTCCTAGAGCGTTTTGCCCAGTGCGTGCGGCCGGAGTGTCTCGGTTCCCGCGGCTGAGCACTAATTTCTCCCAATTCTCTCATTTCACCACCCAAAGCACCGCCATCTCCCAATAACCCCATTTACACGATTTTGCTCCCAATTAACCCCATTTCCTCACATCTCCCAATTAGCCCCCCCCACTCTCTCATCTCAACCCCCCAAAGTCAGGCACCCCGAATTCCCGCCAAACGTACCGCCACACCGCCACCACCACCCCTCAATTGCCGCCATCGCCCGGTGACATCATCTTCCTCAGGCTCGTGGTGCGCCCTGCTGTGGCCGCCGCTGTCCACCGGCCCTGCCTCCAAGCCTCGCCGACGTGCCTGAGCCGTGCGTGATATGCGAAGCAATTGCCGATTACTGGAACTGTGCTTGATTGTCTCAGGGAGATTTTCCCGTTTGGTGGAGGCAGCTGGAAAGCGTGACAAAATGCATAAAAAATATATAAATGCCAACCTCAGCCCCAGGTGGGATTTTCGAAAATTATCCTTGTATTTTGGAATTGAGCTGGTGGAGACGCAACAACCACGCCCTGCTAACCACGATACCGGGTATTTATGACGAGACCAATGCCGTTGGCGCTGCAGGACATTGATTCGGAAGGCTCGACCAAATCGTCGACGCCCGTGCCGCCGGCGGTTTATGATTTCACCGTAGATAAGGACAAACGGTACTTGCTCAAGGATCCTAAGCATCACGTAAAGAAGGATGACTCGGTGAAGCGGTTCAAGTACTTGCTGGGGCTCACCGATCTGTTTCGGCACTTTATTGATCTGAGGTCGAAAGACGACCCGTCGTTTAAGGAGATTTTACGCCAGGTCGATGGCACTGCTAACAGTGGCAAGAAGCCAAAGTCGCGGGGACGCTCGGGACGCCAAACTCGGAGGCGCAAGACCGAGCGCGAGGAAGACGCGGAGCTGCTAGACGACGAAGAGCACGAGCCGGTCACCACAGTGTTTTCAGAATCGCCCGCGTTTATCAATGGAACGCTTCGCGAGTACCAGATTCAGGGGTTGAACTGGCTAATTGCGCTCCATGAAAATTCCATCTCCGGCATTCTGGCTGACGAGATGGGCCTTGGAAAGACCTTACAGACAATCTCCTTTTTGGCCTATCTTCGGTATATTCGTGGCGTCGAGGGCCCCCACATTGTGATCGTGCCGAAATCAACCATGGATAACTGGCAGCGAGAGTTCAGGCGATGGACGCCGGAAGTGAGCACGCTAGTCCTTCAGGGAGACAAAGAAGGACGTGCCGAGCTCATTTCTGACCGACTCATGAGCTGCGATTTTGACATTTGCATTGCGTCCTACGAAATTGTGCTTCGTGAGAAGGCAGCGCTCAAAAAGTTCGCATGGCAGTATATTATTATCGATGAGGCCCACCGAATCAAGAACGAGTCCTCAATGCTCTCCCAGATCATTAGAGTATTCTACTCCCGCAACCGTCTCCTCATTACTGGTACTCCGCTTCAAAACAACCTTCACGAGTTGTGGGCTCTGCTCAACTTCTTGCTGCCAGATGTGTTCTCAGACTCTCAGGTGTTTGATCAGTGGTTTGATAGCCAGGGCGCCGATCAGGACAAGGTTGTCCAGCAACTTCATAAAGTGCTCCGCCCATTTCTTCTCAGACGCGTCAAGGCGGATGTGGAAAAGAGCCTGCTTCCCAAAAAGGAGATCAATATTTATTCCGGCATGTCTGAAATGCAAGTCCAATGGTACCGGCGGCTATTAGAGAAGGACATTGACGCAGTCAATGGTGCTGTCGGTAAGCGTGAAGGCAAGACCAGGTTGCTCAACATCGTGATGCAGTTACGAAAGTGCTGTAACCATCCATACCTGTTTGAAGGTGCCGAGCCCGGGCCTCCGTTCACCACTGACGAGCATTTGGTTGACAATGCCGGAAAGATGGCCATTTTGGACAAGCTTCTCAACCGTATGAAAGCCCAGGGATCTCGCGTACTTATTTTCTCACAGATGAGCCGAATGCTCGACATTTTGGAAGACTACTGTATCTTTAGAGAGTATGAGTACTCCCGGATAGATGGGTCGACCAACCACGAAGATAGAATCTCAGCAATTGACGAGTACAACCAAGAAGGATCCGACAAGTTTATATTCCTTCTCACCACTCGTGCCGGCGGGCTGGGAATCAATCTCACCAGTGCCGACATTGTAGTTCTCTACGACTCGGACTGGAACCCTCAGGCTGATTTACAGGCCATGGACCGAGCTCACCGAATTGGACAAACAAAGCAGGTGGTTGTTTTCCGGTTTGTGACTGAAAATGCGATTGAGGAAAAGGTTCTCGAGCGGGCGGCCCAGAAGCTGCGGTTAGACCAGCTGGTTATCCAGCAAGGCCGCGCATCGGAAAAGTCGTCGAAACAAGGCATGGCGTCCAAGGATGAACTGCTGCGGATGATTCAGCACGGAGCTAGTGCAGTGTTTGAGAATAAGGGAACCACGGTTACGGAGGATACTATTGACGATATTTTACGTAAGGGAGAAGAGAGGACAGCGGCTCTGAATGCTCGGTATTCGACTTTGGGGTTGGAAGATTTACAAAAGTTCACCTCCGACTCGTCTGCATACGAATGGAATGGCCAGGACTTTGCCAAGCGCAACAAAGGCAATAACGGCATGCTGTGGATTAACCCTTCCAAGCGCGAGCGCAAGGAGCAGACGTACTCGATCGACAGCTATTACAAGGATATCATGTCGGCTAAAGCGTCACAGGGCCCGCGACTTCCTCGGGCACCTAAGCAACTTACGATGCTCGATTTCCAATTCTTTCCTCAACGGCTCAAGGAGTTGCAGGAAAAGGAGATGAATTACCGCCGGCGAATTATCGGCCAGCGCATCACACTGAGCGAGATTGCGGACGATGATTTGGACGAGGGCGAGACACGAGAAGAGCGTCGGCGCCGCGAGAACAAGCTAATTGACGTCGCTGAGCCGCTGTCTGAAGAGGAGGAGTTGGAGAAGGTCCATCTGGCAAAAGAGGGCTTCACAAATTTCAGTAAACGAGACTTTACGAACTTCATCCACCTGACAGCTCGGTTCGGGCGGTACAATTATAAGGCGATTGCTCAGGAGTTTAATGATAAGACCCCCGAGGAGATTGAAGAGTTTTCCAAGGTGTTTTGGGTTCGATTCAAGGAAATTGAAGGGTATGAGCGGTACATGGCTGAGATTGAGCAGGGTGAGAAGCGAGCCAAGACCCAGGCACACCAGGAGGAGTTGCTCAAGCTCAAAATCAAACAGTACGAAGCACCCTTGTCGGATATGCATATCATATACCCCGTCAACAACAACAAGAAGATCTATTCGGAGGACGAGGACCGATTCTTGTTGCTCCAAATGTATGAGCTTGGCCTTGACAGTGAGAACCTGTTTGAGAGAATCCGCGAGCGAATTCAAAAGAGCCCATTGTTCCGATTTGACTGGTTTTTTCTCTCTCGAACGCCCGTCGAGCTGTCGCGACGATGCAGTACACTTTTGCTGGCTGTTACTCGAGAGTATGAGGGTCCCGATGCCATGAAGCGCAAGAGTGGTCCCCGAAAAGCAAACCTGATAATGCAAGAGGCGGCCTTAGACACGTCGACGCCGAACTCTACAGGGCCAGCCAGTCCCGATGGCAGCGCTGATGTATCGATGGAAGTCGACGTGACGCCTGTCCCTGACCTCGATACCGACCGCGAAGCTACCATCGAACGGGATATTGAGACGGAGCCGGAGCCGGAGGTAGAAGCAGGAGTTGCGACAGTGATGCCTGAGACTGTACCGGAGCCGGTGGAGGCACAATCAATCGAGCCTGACGAGTCCATTGACTTAACCACAGACCGTGAGGACTCAACAGTGGTGTCTTCGGAAGACGAGCGGCCTGTTAAGAAGTCTCGGCGAGTTAGCCGTGTAATTGCCCCTGCCGCCGTGGCCGAAAAGCCTCGACGGGGTCGAGGGAGACGCAAGTCGCTACGTTAGTACGTATTAGCGTGAGTGCGAGCAAATAATGAATCATGATAATATTGTAATCTATGAACCCACATTTATTTAAGCTACGCAGTAATGTGATTGTCCCCACTTTCAATGCCCAAGCCTTCAGATACAGTCAATAGTCCACGGTTGCTTCAAGTGACCCCGTTGCCGCCTGCCATTTTTCATGTCTACTTTTTCGGTTCCCTGGATTTTTCACATTCTCGACTTTTCACTACACAATGTTGAGACTAGGAATTGGAAGTCAAGCTGGGTTTCGGGCCGCAACTAGGGCGACTCGGGCTACCCGAACAGCAACCCATGCCGGCCTGAAGACTGGCTTTCGGGGATCTCTTCAATCTGGTTCCCGGCTGTGCGCCCCTGCCCGGTCTTTTTCAACTTCTCGCCCCCAGGGCCAGCTGTTTGCCAGGTTCAAATCTGGTGTACTGGTTGGCGTTTTTGCGGGTATGGCATTCGGCATCGTCAAGTACTTTGGTGACACAGTCAAACTAGATGCAATGGCTGAGCCCTTTAACGTCTCAATTGCCCCAGAAACCGAGACCGTACAGCCAGAGACAAAGGCCAACCCGTTCCCAAAGACCTTCTCTGCCGACGGAGAGCAATATGATCTTGTAGGTCTGGGGGTCCGAACGGTCTCTTTCATTTCAATCCACGTGTACGCGGTTGGACTCTTTATTGCTGTCAAGGACAAGGCCAAGGCTAAGCAAGTTCTGGGCGCTGACTCTACCTATGATGATTTGATGGATCCTGACAAGGGTGCTGCTGCGTTTGCCAAACTTCTCAATGCTGGAGTCCGCCTTGACATTCGAATTGTACCCGTACGCAACACTGACTTCGGGCACATGCGCGATGGACTAGTTCGAACCACAATGGCGAACCCTAGGTTCAAAGCTGAAGGTAATAATGAAGAGTTCGGAGAGGGCCTTGCTCAGCTGAAGCGGGTGTTTTCTCGAAAGATGTCGGTCCCAAAGAACAATATTCTCCATCTTAATCGAGACCGAGATGGAACCTTACGAGTGACGTTTTTCCAGGGCGTGTCAGAGACATCTCCAAAGCAGGTCGTCTCTCTGGGTGCTGTCACTGTTCCACTAGTGTCAGAATTGCTGTTTTTACAGTATCTTTCAGGAGCCAAGCCGTCATCTGAATCGTTGCGGCAATCAGCTATTAAGGGGTTTTTGACTTTCTAACGCTCTAGCACTTTTGGGCGGTCTCATTCCCAGCACTATCTGGCCAGTCTGCGGCCTGCCATTCCTTCCTGACCTCTCTATCGTTTATCATGTATATACACTGGCTATTTGCGCTGGTCGTCACCGCTCAAAAGCCCTTTTAACTCTTCAATTGTGTTCAGCGCCTCCAATTGCGCCTGCTCTGATTCCGGAAGTGCATCTAGCAGTAGCTTAGAAACATTTCGGAGTGAACTGCGAGTCTTCTCGACCTCTTGTAAATCACCAGTACCGGGGTTGTCCTCCCCTAGTCGTTCGTATGCAATGGCAATGGCCCTCATAATATCAAATCGGTAATTCGCGATCCTCGCCCAACCATATTGAATAAGGATGGTTGTAAACTCACATGCCTTTCGAATTAGCGGCTGGTAGGCACCTCCAAACGGGTCGGCAAGGATGGGCACGACTACCTTTGTTACCGCGTCGTGGAGGTGACGAATAACGTGAGTGCCGAGTGCTGGCACGACGACTTCAATTGCATCAGTTAACACGGATTCAGTCAAGTGGATGAAGGTGTATGAGAATGAGAGTGGCTGAATGACGCAGTCCCGCATTATTGTGTCGTATAACTTGATGCGTGAGTCCTTGTCGGATGCAATAGAGTCTGCAAGTACTGCCAGGGAGAGCAGGGCCTCGTGGTTGACAACTGCAGCTAGTTTGGAATCGATGCTGGGGGGTAATAATGCTGTTAGGGGCCAAATTGACTGCGCCAGGACGTCTCTGACACCAGTGGACTGGAAAAACGCGCTGTCGGTGCGAATCACGAGCGTTCTCGCCAGTCGACACCCTACAGCCTTGATTGAAACGTCAGTGTCGTCAATTACATTGAGACAAGCCGGTAACAGGAAGGGCCAGTTGGCCTGGATCTGTTGTTGGCTCAATTGCGACAAGCTGTGCTCGAGCACAGCAACGGCCCACTGTTCCTGTTTCCATTGCGGCTCCACGAGCTCTTTCTGGGGATTGAGTTTGTTACGATCCGGGTTTGGAGCATCGGTGCCAGTGCCAGTCCGAGATTGAGTAGAGCGGCCCTGGGCGGAGACTCGCGAAGAGCCAGTGAAAAACGGCCGGATCTGAGCTAGGGCCAAGTCGAGATCAGGGGGGGATCGGGATATTATCTCACTCGCAATTGCTTGTGACTGGTTACTGGCCCAGGGATACGACTCTCCGCTGAATGAAATGATGGGGGTTAAATGTGGTGCAAGGGTAGTAGTGCCTTTGGTGTCGGGGCAGCCAATTGAGATCAGTCGCAGCAAAACTGGAGCAACTTTGGTTGTAAACATGTGCTGGGACTCGCTCTGGTCTCTATAAAACCCTCTTTCATCATACCAGACCCAGCCCTTCACCTGCAAAATTCTGGCTGCCGTCTCAATCTCATCGATGCTGACACTGCCGGACCCCTTCTTCACCTCGCCAACTTTCTGATCAATCGCGTCGATAATTGATCCACCAGAGGTATGAAGCTTCAAGTCAGCCAGTCTCTGCAGCAACTCCTTCAATTCCAAACCACTAGAAGCTCCGAGCAAAGAACTCGAGTCCAATCCGGTTCCGGTTCCATCTCCACACTCGCTCTCATCCTCCAGCTCCACTATTCTACTCATCGTGGTCCGTCTTTGCCCCGATTCAGACTGCTCCGGGTCGCATTTTTCACTATCTCAACTGATCTCAATCTCAATCTCATACTCCCAACTGCACCGCCGTGCGTCCCCGCATCCATCAAATACGAACTCGGTTAGCCCGACGACAGGTTTATCACCTGCACTCGACCTGCGAACTAGAGGCGTGACGATGAAAGCAGACAGTAAGATTTCAGTTGAACGAGCAACGGAAGGCGTAGAAGGTAGTCAAGAGCCTCCTTCTTACAGTGCCAGTGCCCCGCTATTGTCCGATCACGAGCAACCACACGTGGAGGAACTAAAGCGATCCAAGGACGCCGGCGAGGACGAAAACGAAGACATCGACGCCGAGAGTGGGGAAATCGTCACCGGGCTTTACGATGACCTGGCTCAGCGACCTAGCGCGCCGCCAACTTATGCACCTATGAACGTTGAGAGAGCAGGCGACGACTATTCCACTGGACTATTTGACTGCGGCCAGGACATGGTTGGGTGCTTGGAGTCGTTCTTCTGTACTTGCGTGACTTTTGGCCGCATTCACTCTACTCTGGATGGGGTAAACGCAGGCGAAGATTTGGAGACTGGAGAGCTTTACGACAAGCCGCCGACACGACGAAGTGGGTTCCTCTATGGCGCCTCTTACTTTGCATCTAGTTTGATCTCGTCCACTGTCATGTGTGGGCCGTGTGTCCAGGGATGGCTTGGAGTGTGGCAACGACAGAGAATCCGCGCCACTTACAGAATGCGGCCTATGCAGCTGAAGGAGGTGGCGGCTCAGGTGCTCTGCCTGGGCTGCGCTATGGCTCAAGATCGACGGGAGGTCATGGCTCGAACTGCTCAGCGTAACACCGTTCGGTTCAGCACTGCCCAGCAAGAGTACAGTGATCTTTGAGCCTAGCGGCAATGCAAGCCGCCAACGCAAGCATCGTCCTCATCTCACCACCTGCGGCCCGGCTGGCACAGCACAGGACCAGACCTGAACCGCACTTCTTCTGGCTGCGTAGTTTCTGGCAGCCGGTGCAACATAATCATTTAATCCCACTGGGACTAACTTATTACTAAACATCTATATACATTACCTCTGAGCTTGTTGAATTCTAGTTAGCAACTTTACAGTGTTCACAGATCACTCGCCTCGCAGCTCGCCTCACGCATGCACTTCTCCAGCCCAACCATGCCCCGCGTCCCGCAGTTCTCCCTCCTTATACCGCTCTTGCTTACTGTTGAACAATGCTAATGTTGGTATCCAAAAACCGGTGCAAGCAGTTTCGCATACAGTTTTCTTCGGCCGAGTCCAAGGCCGGCGAAGAGACCTTAGTCACACACTTTTTCCAGCACATGTCGGTGAAATTGTGAATGGACGACTGGACTTTCGACTTAGAAGTCTCAGCCTCTACCCATTGCGCAATCTCTTGCCTAGTGGAGGCGTCGAGTTTCTGCAGAGCCAAGGGATCCATTTCCGGCATCTTGTGAGTAAGGTTGATTAAAAGACATCTCAATATTTTATATTTTGACATTTTTCACATCAGCCGTCTGATTGGAGACAAGACGCGATCAAGGCGACCAACTCGAGGCGAGTAACTTGGCTTCATATTGGGTCCAACACTGGATCGTCCGGTACCTATTGCAGGATGAACAAGCTTAGGCATTGGCAGTCGCTGGGACGTGATGGGCCAAATGCTGGTGTTTCTGTCCCAGAAGAGCCAAATGCCCCTTCCCAGCCCGTGTACGACTCAAGTTGGAGTACTGATCTGATAGAGGAATTGACTGCGCTGGAGAGAGGCGAAGTGTCTGATGCCACAGCATTGAAATGCCTACCATCGCTGCTGGCAGTTGATGCGCTTGAAAGGAATAGCGGCGACGCGCTTGTTGTAGCTGAGGGATTACAAGGCACTCTGCAGTCGGTGACTGCGGAACTGAGCCGAGAACGCGACTTGTCAGCCGAGACGGCCACTCTCGCTAAGCTGCTGTCAGCGCGCGCAGCTCAAACGTCGCCTACTAAACTACGGCCCTCTGACCCGTCTGCAATCATTGCGGAGGTCGCTCGTCGGGTGGAGTCGATAAACTCTCAGACGCGTTTACTACTAAGGACACTCAAGCGGATCATCAACGAGTCCGCCACGGACCATATCTTGACTATGGAGATGCGCTCCGGTACTGACGACAATGACGCTAGAAGTGCAGTTGCGACTGAGCTGCGGACGCTTGTTGAGCTGCTGCTCAATCACATGTACGAATCGGACTCTGAGTACGCCAGAATCAGTGACCCGGACTCTCCAGTAATTCATTTCATGATACGAGGGGGGCTTATAAGAGTGGATCCTAGTGAACCGACATTAGTAAAGCTATGTGAATTTGGGGGCTGAGCGGCCAATGGCAGTGGCGGTGGTCGACATTTGGCTCACCCCTGGGCTACACTACGCGGCAGGGCGCGCTGGCGTTATCGTGGTGGTACGGACCACCCCTTCTGACCGATTGCGAAGCAACTCTCCCACCTGTCGCTTGAACTTCAACTCTGACCGCTTGCCCAGGAAATCCATGTCGTCAATTGCAGCTTCTCGGGAAAGCCCTGTTGACGGCGACAGAGAAGCGCCGGCTCCCGGTGACGACGCAAGGAACGCCTGTCGTTTCTGTGGAGTCGATTCCACCGACTGACCACCGTGGCGGCCCAGATCCCGCTGTCGGGTGGGCAAATTCTTGGCCTCCAGCAGTTCCAATTCCATCAGCCGGTGCTCCGCACGCGCAGTAATTGTCTTGATAGAATTGAGGATCCCATATATGGACGGCGCTTGAGAAGACCCGCTCTTTGCAAGCTGCGACTTCATCACAGTGATTTCGGACTCCAATTTAGACAGCTCAGTCTCCACCTTGTTCATTTTAACCCGGAGTGCCCGCTGCAGCTCGACTGCCTGCACTGGCAGTGACCGCAGTCGCAGACTCTTCTCGCTGAACTGCTTGCCCCGGTACTTGACGCGTTCTTGAATCCGGGACATCTGTAGAACCAGCTTGCTGAGAGGGGTTTTGAGCGATTCAAGCTGTCTCTGGTCTGATCTTGTTTGATCAACCACCCCTTGAATATCCCGAGCCAATTGATCAGCCAGCTGGCTCACGCTGTCTCCCTCAGCTAGCTTCCAATCCTCCAGAGCGAGAACATCCTTCAAATCATGGTCCTTGGGGTTCGCCAAATGGTACTCAACGTAGCGACCAATCTTAGCAATATTAGCAGCATTAATTGCAATCATGGACGCGGTCTCAGCGTACATGACGTCAAACGGGGACTCCAAGTTAGCAATCTTTTCAGACGATCCAACTTCGCTTAGCGAGCGAAGCTGGGGGATATCTGGCATTTCCTCTGGCTTGACAGGGGTCTCCACCACTTCCAATTCATCTACCAGCTCGCCTTCCAGTCTTCGATCCAGCTCTGGTTCCTCTTCATCAGACACAGTAAAACTTCGAGTTTCATCTATATCCGCAGCACCTGACTCTGGGTCCTGGTCCTGTTCCAGGTGCCCATCCTTGTCCTCGTCCTCGTCTTCGTCCGATTCAAGCTCTTCGCTTGTTTCAAACTCCTTGTTGGTGTCAACACTCTTGTCCTGAAACCCTTCAAATTCGCTGGCTTCCGGATCATCTTCTTCATCGTCCTCGCTGATTTCAGACTCAGCCTCCGGTTCAGAATAAGACTCTGCATCTGGAGAAGTCACTTTAGGTCCAATTCTGCTCGCGAGAGCGAACCGATTAGCAGAGCTTTGACCAGCGTCGCCAAGATCTCGACGGCTAGTGTCGTCTCCTCCCGTAGTCTCGTAGGAGTCGCTGTCATGTCCTCCAGCAGACTCGTCTTCTTCCCAGTCATCGTCATCTTGGCCTTCGCTTGCTTGTACCCTTGCCCTGATAGGCTCAGTAGGAGTAGTGGCTTCAGCAGACGACTCAATTGGGGTCTCTGATGACTTCTCGATGGATTCCCCCGATGGCTGCTCAGAGAGGTTTTGTGAGGGCAACTTAGGGCTCTTTCTCAATTCATCTTTCTTCGAATCTGCTACCTTAGGCTGTGAGAAAGATCCAAAAGGTTGCGTGGCCGCTCCAGGCCTCTGTTCTCCAAACGGCTTGGCGTTGCTAAACGACCCAAACCCACTCTCCTTACTTCCCCCAAAGACAGACTGGTTTCTTTGAGCCAGTGCTCCAAATCCAGAGGCCCCAAATCCAGAGGCTCCAAATCCAGAGGCTCCAAATCCAGAGGCTCCAAATCCAGATCTAGAAGAACCAAACGCAGATCCAGATCCAAACTCAAAGCCTGGTGTAGTTTTTGCGGGCACATTCTCGCCGTCTTTCGTTTCTTTAGGCTTAGTTTGGTCAGAGCTGGCATTCCCGAGTGCCCTTTTGGACGCTGCGCTAGTGTCCCCAAATGCTTTGCTGGGCCCAGGACTAGTATCGCCAAAGGCTTTGCTGGCCCCGGAGCTAGTATCACCAAAGGCCCTGCCAGTGGATCCGAAGGCCCCTCCGCTGATTGCCCCAGTAGAACCAAAGCCAGTACTACTTCCAAACCCAAATCCGAACGCAGTTTGACTGGGCGGACTGAATTGAGTAAATCCAGACGTGGCTGGCTTGAAAGCACTCGATGAGGTCGTACTGAAGGGCGAGCCAGACGTTACGGATGGTACTGGTACCTTGGAATCTTTCACGACCTCGTCTTCAGGGTCAGAAAGCTCGTCGTCGCGGTCAGTTTGTTTATTTGATGGAGATACGTCGCTCTCTTCTGGGTCGAGTTTAACCCACCCTTTGCGGTCTTCTTCTGAGCTTTTGGAAGTCGAAGTAATATCAGATTGCTCAGAGCTAGTTGCCGCTTGGATTTCGGAGCTCTTTTGCACAGTAGATGGAGCAGTGCCAGGTTCCTTTAGTTCCTCTGGCACTCTAGCATCATCTAACTCCTTAGACACGGACGAAAGGTCAAAGCCAGTGCTAGAGCCAGCAGCCGCCGGCTCGAGCTTAGATTCGGGCTTGTCCTTGGGTGTTTTGCTGTCAGAGCTATCCACACCAGTACTTGCAGTTTCTGTAGGGGCATCGTTGGCACTCTCTGGATTTTTAGATACCCCAGCATCCACTTTCGGTATTTCAGAATCCAAAGCCTTTGCCTTCTCCACAGACTGTACAGCATCTGGGTCACTATTAATTCCTTCAGCCGGCTCTTTCTCCGAGTCTGACTTGAGACCGGTCGTGCCACTTCCGGCAGGCTGCTCTGGCTCAATCCCAAAGCTTTCGGTCTCCAGCTCGCTCTCAGGTAACTGCTTCTTGAATGCATTAAGTGCAGCCGTTAAAGACAAATCATTTTTTTGGACCCCGGGAATGTTTACAATGTGCCATGCTGATAGCTTTCCCTCGTTATTCAGAACCCAGAGAATTGGCAACGCACTGGTAGAATCAACTCCCAGAGTAGGGTCAGCCACTGGTTGGGTGGATGCTAGATCCAATGCGACTCCGATTGGAGAAGTTTCAGCGGATGACAATGGTAGGGCGGCTCGATGGCTGTCGTTTTCAATGTTGATTGAGGCAGAGTCAGTTAAAAGTGAGATATCAGAAGACGGCCCCGCCGCCAGCAGAACCGTCGAGGGGATTGATTTAGACCACTGTGAAATAAGGTGAGGGTACCACCATTCGGTTCGCGCCACGTCGCCAAAAGGAGGACAGATTTCCACAATCTGGGCCAGATCGATTTCTGAAGACGACGTCTGTTTCGTGGCTACGAACCCAAAATGCTCCGGTGGGTCTTCATCTGATGGTCGAGGCGGCGAATAGATAATGAGGAATTTGAATGCAGTAGAGGAAGCTTCGATAGCGATCAGAGACACCACTGTTGCGTCTGACGGTACGGAGTCCGGGGCAGCAAAACTGAACTGCTGCTGTCCATTCGGTGAAATTACGGCAGTAGTTCCATCGAAACGGCCTACAACAATGAATTGGCCACTTGGTGTCCACGAGATCGCGGTGATGTCATTGGAAATGCTAGTTTCGGTGTTGGAAGACGCGTCGAACAGCGACAGCACGCCACTATCCTCGAGAATTGCAAACTCTGATACAGACCGCGGCCGTGCAAGCAGGTCCTTCACTGTTTTCGAGCCCAACGCAGCGATGGGATCGGAAATTGTACCAGACTTTAGATAGTCGGAGATGGAGAACACTTGGACTCCAGAGTCACCTCCACCACCAATTGCAAGCAGCTGTTCGTTTGCTGAGAGCTCCAAATGCCTCGCTGGGACTGGATACTCAAAGTACACATTTTCAACCTCGTTTCCAGCAATTGTTTGTTTTCGAAGCTCTGACAGTTTGCCTACTGCAATTCCTTTTGATCCGGCGGCCACGTACAGATCATTCAAATTCGACACTGCAAATAGCTTCACCGTTTGCCCAGGCAGTGACTCGTAAGCGTCAATAAACTGCTTGCCATCTTCTCCTACCAGACTATAAAACCGCCAATCCTCGTTAGCATTACTCGTCCTGCACAAAACAAGCCAGAACTGCCCCAATCTACTCACCTCTGAGAACTCTTCTTCAAAATCGACCTGTCGGGATTTCATCCCGCACGCGTGATGGGTACTGTCTTCAACCACAAATCAGCCTCGAATGCCGAACCTGTGTTTTTGCCAGCCAAAGTCGTGTCCAAACTGGTCGTAGCCTACAAACTTCAGCCCGTATTCTCTGCATTTCACGTTTTGGCGAGCCGCATATCCCAGCCGTGCAAACAAACGGCTGTTATACGCGGCTGTGCTGCCTAGCCGCATGGATCGTGACACAATCGGCATGGGTGAAAAATGGGCAAAAACGCTACCTAAAGATTGCAGTCTAAACTGTTCAATTCAGTCATCGCTGAGTCACCGACTGCATACAAGGGCTACCACGATTTCAAACCCGGCACATTACCTAGCATTTCTGTCCGTCGCTTTTCCTTACGTTCTTGCCCCTCGCTATTGAATCTCCCGAGTCTACAATGGTGTTTGATCTAAAATCGGTTGCGAGACCGAACATCCTCGCGTTGGTCCCATATCGATGCGCTCGCGATGACTACAAAGAAGGAGTATTGTTAGACGCTAATGAGAACACATTTGGCCCCTCATTGGCGGATCTGGCTCGAGAAGAGGAAGAATTGGACCTCAATCGGTACCCAGACCCCCACCAAATTGAGCTGAAGCAGCTGATTTGTGACCTTCGAAATGCCGATAACGACACCAAGACGCCATTGGCCCCAGAGAACTTGTTTCTTGGTGTGGGTTCCGATGAGGCTATCGACGCTGCAATTAGAGTTCTATGCGCTCCTGGAAAGGACAAGCTGCTGACTTGCCCGCCAACTTATGGCATGTACTCAGTGTCGGCCCAAATCAATGACGTCGAGGTGGTGAAAGTGGACCTTTCATTTGAACGAGGCAAATTCCCCATTCGCCCCGACGCAATTGCTAAAAAGCTGGAGTCTGATCCTGCAATCAAGCTGGTATACATTTGCTCTCCCGGAAACCCTACTGGAGCTCTTGCCGATCGAGCTGATATTGAATCACTACTAACTAACGACAAGCTCAACTGCATGTTTGTTGTCGACGAAGCATATATTGATTTTGCGCCTCGGGGAGCGTCAATGGCTCCCCTCGTCAACAAGTACCCTAACCTCTTAGTGATGCAGACATTGTCAAAATCGTTTGGCTTGGCCGGTGTTCGCTTAGGGGCTACTTTTGCATCCCCAGAGATGGCCCAGCTGCTCAACAACATGAAGGCCCCGTACAACATTTCGACGCCGACTGCGCAATTGGCCAAGCGGGCGCTTTCTTCCGAGGGCATTGCCAAAATGCGGCAATACGCCGGTGATATTATCACCCAGAGGACCCGGCTGGTCAAGGAAATTGCCAAAATCCCTGGTGTCGGTCAAGTTGTGGGGGGCCTGGACGCAAACTTCATTCTGGTAGAGTTCTTGGACAAGGCCGCCGGATCTCCCAGCAATGAAGTCGCACTTCGGTTGTACGAAACCTTAGCCGAAAAATCGGCAGTTGTCACCCGATTCCGAGGCAAAGAGCCAGGATGCACAGGATGCTTGCGGATTTCAATTGGAACTGATGAGGAGACCACTATTGTTCTGCGAGAAATCACTCGGGTCTTGCCCACCATTTTAGCCAAATAGAGACCAGATTTAATAGGAAAGGTGCTGCCCAGAGATGGGACGCGCACACAAGAGATCAGTAATCAAATATCCTGCTCTGAATTTTTTGCTGAATCCCCATGCATCAGCTAGACAGTTTGAACTTCCCAAATCGCTAGTCCTGGTTGCAAAGACGACCAGTCTGACAGATCCACACTCTCCAAAGACAAATGGAACTTTGTCTCCCAAATCCTCTTCAATCGATACGATCCCTTTGACCGCTTGTTCCGCCGAACCGATCCGTTCGCTTCCAGCCGAGTGAGATTGGTGTTGGTGTTAAATGACGCTAGCGGACATACGAGGTAGGCACGACGCAGCGTTTCTGATTTGCCCGAAATCTGGGCTACCTGCTCAAGCGTGTCCATTAGGATATCAAAATCGGCTCCCATAAGATCAACGACTGTGATTGGTTCCGGATTTGTGGCTAGCGAGGTGTAGTTTTCAGAGTGCAGGTAGTCGCGGATACCATCGTAGCTACCTCCGTCGGCTGGGTCTAGTACTTTCACGGTGTCAATGGGCTTCCCCAGTAGCCAAGTGGGGGGTGAGTAGGTGTGCCACCATACTACGGTCGCCGAGCCATTTGCGAGGTTGCGCCCAATATAGCTCTGGGACGGCACAACACCGCCTTGGTGAAGGGTCCCCATTATTGTACCCATAATCAAGTTGAATGCGAACCATAGCACTAAGACTGCCTTGAGAGCAGTGCGGGAGAATCGTGATGAGTCAAAGCAGCAGCACAGCAAGGGCACTGTGGGAATAAGGAATCGCAGTTCCTGGTGAGGGACAAAAGACAGGGTCACAATGCCAGAGATCGCAGCCAGAAATGGCAATGATGTGATGTACTTTTTAGACGCCAGTAGCACGAGGCCCGGTCCCAGCATCTGCGGGATGTTGACAAACAAATGGGTGAATCTCGAATGCAAGCCATGGACGGAGAGGTTCGTCACGTCCAGATTATAAATTAAGTTGTTGAGAGGGGCAATCACGTACTTGTAGTCAGTAGAGGCGGCGGCGGCGACAGATCCAGACGCCAGATAGGTGTGGGGGTTGTAGAACCACGAGTCAATGTAGATTGCGGCAGATGCAGTTGCAATTGATGCTGCAGCCATTGGCACTACTGTGATTGGGTACTCCACGATTTGGCGAACGAGAGGGATTGACGGCAGAATGAGAAAGGCCGGGAAAGTGACTCGATTGAAAATGCCAAAAGTGATGAGGGCCCCCAATTCTGCGCTGTCCCAGCATCGCTCAAACGTGGTGGATCGGGAATGCTCAAATTCGTAGATGATGACCAGGCACCATAGCAAGATGACAGTTTCGACAGAGTTTGAAAATGTGTGGGACTGGAACGTCCAAGTGATGTAGGACGTAGATACAAACACCAGGGATCGGATGCGGTCTTGTTTATTGCGACACAGTCTGTCGATTGCCTGGTCACAGAGGATCCAGGATCCTAACGAGAACCATATCCGTAGGAGGTAAAACACCTTTAGCGGATCGATCGAGAGCGAGTCGCCAAACACCGCGTGGATAAACGACATTGGCATACCGTAGACTAGCCACACAGCAAAGTAGGACCGCGCTGGATGGTCAGACGTGAACTCCCACGGTCTGTTTGTGGCCCAGCCAAAGATGCGGTCGGCCATTGCCTCAGGTCCTTGAAAATGCTCATCGGGATGGATATACGACGTTGCCACCGAGAAGTAGGTGCGAAGAATGATAGTGACAAAGAACAGGCCACGCCAAGTCCGGGACCGCGCAAACAGGTCTTCGCTTGTGGACGCTGAAGAGCCAGATCCTAGGCGGTTCATGATTTACTCGGGCGGCGCCGGTTCGCGCCCGGTCAGACACAGCACGTCAGAGAGTGGCAGAGACCAAGAGCGGCAGACAGAGCGAGCACAGAGCAGGAAGGCACTGGTAGTGGCACTGGGAGGAGCAAGGGGGCGCAACGCAACTGTAGCAACGGGGCAGAGTGTGCTGAGTCGAGATCAGCGTACTTGAAACGTCACGACCCAATTTAACGTTTTGGGTCAAAATTCTGTCTTAACGTGATCCCCTGAACCCCGAAATGTCTGGTGGACTCAAAAGCGGCGAAAGGCTAAGAGCCACCTAACCTTAAACAACAAGGTCTACAGCAGTCGTAACTACGGTAGTTGCGACTACAGGCAGGTCAAACTAGAATAATGGTAGCAGAGTGTTCGATTAGTGGGATAATGCTGTCGTGGTAATGCCGCAATCGTGAATGGTGAAAGACGGTCTGTAGCAGCGCGCGCGCGATCTGGATCTGATGAGGCTTGGATCGACCAGTTGCAGGGGAGACAGCGCAGGGCAGAAAAGGCAGAAAGGCAGAAAGGGCCGGAAAGAGAGGGGGTCCTGACCAGGGACGGCGAGAAAATGGGATAGGGCAGGTCCGCCGCCGCCGTTTATCTATACTGAGCGACTGGGGTACCGAGCACTGTTGCTACTGCTGCTACTGCTTTGGCTATGCACTGGCACTGTCTACTGGTAAGGCAGATCGGGTCGTTGCGGCTTACCCGTAGATTGGGTGGAATGAGACGCGTCGGCATCGCATGCGGATAAATGGCAGCCGACGTCTAATAGGGGGTCGCGACTGGCGCAATCACAGTTGGGGCTTAGAAGCGCACGTATTTGGGCTGTGGCGGCTGCTGTATGGCAGGGTACCGTAGTTACGGCATAGGCCGTCGGCTTCCACTGTGCCTAGTCACCTCCTATACCGCTGTTCCAGAACATTGCTGTACCGCAGTACCACGGTGCTGTTTCTGTATAGCACGGGTCGGTTTGGCTGCAGCCAGAAGAGTAGGAAGGGCCCAGGTGGCAGGAGGAGTACTATTAGTACAGGTCAAACAGTTACAATTATCGTTCTACCGTTAGCGCGTCCGCAATACTACAGTTCGCAACTACAATTCGCGACTACAACTCTCAATGCTACAATTCACAATCCGATTGCAATATGCCTAACTCCTGCCGCCCGGTGTCTCTGCTCTCTGCTCTCCTCTGTCTTCCCCACTACTTGTACTTTTCATGTCTCACTTTTCATCCCGCAATGAGTGCCCAGTTTTTTGAGCTCCAACTCGTATTCAGGCGGCGGCACAGGGATCAATTCGGACTGAGGTGAGTGGGTGAGCTGGAGTCTGTATAGGTATTTACGGGAGCATTTCTATAGACCAATCTTGAGTTTCAATTGCTAACTCGCCTATTTTCACCTACTCAACCCCATTTCAGTGCTTCCCTTCCCGCCTCCTCCTCCTCCTCCTCCTCCTCCTCCTCCCCCCAGTACTGTCCTCCTACTCTTCCCCCTTCTCCCCACTGACTCCCGCTGTGTACCTATTTCTGGTATCCCACCACTATGCCGCAAACTCAGATTTTCGGTTCTGATTTTCTGATTTTCCAAATTTTTTTTTTTTTTTTTTTTTTTTTTTTTTTTTTGGTTTTTCGGGTT